>JBBPCZ010122663.1:0-26470 GCA_037974445.1 Brycinus macrolepidotus | reverse complement strand
CACACACACACACACACACACACACACACACACTTACACTTACACTTACACTTACACTTACACTTACACTTACACTTCAGTGTATAGTCACAGTGGACAACAGTGGAGCCATTTCTTAAGCAGGACTTACAGTCACCAAGATCAACACTTATGTGTTTATTAGCATATTGACTAATAGTGTTATTTTCTAACTAAAATGCTTGATAATGATGCAGCATGGATACACCCAAAGAACACTCTTTAGGGAAGCATTTTTTCCATTTGCATCTGAGCAATCCTCATATTCATTCATTCATCCATCCACTATCTGAGCCCCTTATCCTTAACAATGGCCGCAGAAGGTGCTGAAGCCTATCCCAGTACACACAGGGAAAAGACGAGAAACACCCTGGACAAGTAAGAAGTCCATCACAGAGCAGACAAACAGGCAAAGGCACTCACACACAGTCACACCTCATGGAAATTTAGTATTTCCAATCCACTTGCTTTGTATGCCTTTGGGCTGTAGGAGGAAAACTGGAGTACTTGGTGGAAACCCATAAAGACACAGAGAGAACAAGAAACTCCATTCAGTTAACACCCAAAAAGGACCCTCGGACACCCAGGAGACGACAGCACTACCCAGCGCTACCAGCAATTATCAAATATCTTCAAGTCTGACAGATGTGTTACTTTATTTTTCAATATCTATTTGGCAAATGTATACTAAAATATTTGACACTGCATTTAACATGATAAAACATGACCTGAAATGTGATTACAAAATAAGATAAGAAAATGGTAATAGAAGCATCACATGGTCAACACCACATCTGCCTTACAAATTTCAATACCACACCTACCTTGAAAAGCACCAATTTTCTATACCACTATTTTAACTATTTTTCTCTTAATGGAAAGTTAATTTGAAGTAATTTTGTATTGTGGCATTTGGATTGGTCCATGATTATGAAATTACCATACATTGCATGGTCAATGGGTGTTTTCAAAAAAAATAAAATAATAATAATAATTAATTTGAAAACGGAAGAAACACAACATTAAGATACAAAGATTTGTCCCAACAGTGGCTATGTGATGCTGAAAAATACACAACTTGTACTTAACGTTCATTTCCACAGAAATTTAAATGAATGAAAGGGTAGCAGAGTACTGTACTGTAACTATATTTGTCCTCAGCTCCAGTTGTTTCTGTTTAGGATTTTCTTGCTACAAGCATAATTGACTAATTTGGAATCATAGAGCAGATGCAAAAATGGACTTCTACTCTTACTGATTAATTAGTCCATATTGTTAACCAAAACACTACACAACAATGACACAATACGAGAGATGTACACTATTCTGCCACAACATTAAAACCACTGACGGGTGATGCGAATAACATTAATTATCTTGTTACAGTGGCTCCTGCCAAGGGGTGGGTTATACTGTGCAGCAAATGAACAGTCAGTTCTTGAAGTTGATATGTTGGAAGCAGGAAAAGTGGTACAGCTTAAGGATCTGAATAACTTTCATAAAGGTCAAATTGTGATGGTTTAGAGGAATGAGTCAGAGCTTTTCCAAAACAGCAGGTCTTGTGGGGTGTTCCTGGAAAGCAGTGGACAGTACCTATAAAAAGCGCAAGGTCCAAGGAAGGACAACCGGTGAACCGGCAACAGGCTAGCCCCAGAAGGCTCTGGGTCGATCCCACGGAAGAGGTACTGTAGCAGAAGAGGTTCCTGAAAGGTGTCAGCACACAAAGTGCATAGCAGCTAACTGTGTATGGGCATGTGGGCTGCAGACTGGTCAGAGTGCCCATACTGACCTCTGATCTGGTCTGACGAATCAACCACTGTTTTGGTGGCAGGAGGGGAATCTACACAACATTAGGGAGGTGGTTTTAATGTTACAGTTGACTGGCATATACTTGCAAAGACAATCTCAACTCCTTTAGCAAATTCAATGCCTTCCTGCTGAGCAAGTTTGTTTTTTCCTCCTTTAAATAAGTGCTGTGTGCAGGCTTGTTCAGAAAGATCAGAACATTGAATGAGGCAGGACTGATTGCAAGGACTTGTTTCAGCTCTCATCGTATTGATTTATCTCCCTAAAGAATCTGACACAGTCACACACACGCACATCCTGGCAACACCGCAACTTATTTCGAAGCTTTTTGGTTGGGAGAGTTTCTGGAAAAAAGCTCAGCAGAACCACTGAAAAGTCAGAGCATTTTCACTGAAACCACCAGGACAGAAGGATGGAAAATTTGAGAAAGCAACTTCTGTCCAGTCAGTTTCAACATCGCTGCTTCTTACCAGTAATGGGCCTTCAGTGTTCAGTGTTCAGGTCCAAATTGCATATTAATGCATGTCAGACTATAAATTACCCAAAATGTAGCCTGATGAAGAGAGAAAGCACAAATGATGTTGTGGAATGAAGGAACAAATTTAAGGCAATGAACCAGGGAAGAAAACGATCAATGACATTTTTACCAGTCGAGACTGGTAATAGAGGCCGAAATAGAATACATACAAACTATTTGACTACTCCTTCCTAAATGCAATGCTACTGGGCTGATGAGCAAGGTTTCACTGAGCAGGACACACAAGTCAGTGTCTAAATATATGACACGGAGGCAAAATAAACCAGCTGAGACATTCACTTGCCGTTTTGGCTTTAAGCTCAGTTCAGAAAACGTCAGGATAAATCTGGCCCTGTCTGTAGTTTCCTGCACTGGAGTGTGTCGGAGCGTAAAACAAATTCCAGAAAAATAAATTACCAGGAGCTAAAATTCCCCGCTCTCAATCATTAGCCCCTCACGTTACGTCAGTTGCACTCAGGGCAATACGCCAGTTATACACGGTAGTCTGCAAAGCGTCTACACTAATGAGCACTCAGACATATAGAATAGCCCTGTGCAAAGGCAGACATATACAAAAGCCTGATTTTCTCTTCCTTAATGCCACGTAAGATTAGTATAAAGACTTCTTCGTAAATGAATGTGTTTGTAAAAAGTCATTTTTTTCTAACATTACTGCTTTCCTACAGCCACAAACTTGAAGACTGAGGGAGAAATAAATTCTTTGCGTAACTGTACTTACGTAACTTTATACAGTTAGCTACCCAAACAAAGTAGCCACTTTGACTTTGAATACGGTTCCAACACGGTTTCCACCAAGAGGCAGTTTGAACCCTGGATTATATGCTCATAGTCCACCCTCCTTGGTCATTTTAGAATATCTATAACAGCAATTATTATATATTTGGCTTGGAGTGCACATTAATTATACAAGAACATTTATTAATTTGCTAACTTACGGTAATTAGAGTTCAACTGCTCAATTTCTTCAGTTGTTTGGTTCTTTGTGATGGATATTGACTGCAACAAAAAGACAAAACATCAGATTAAGGTTCTGAACCACTTGTTAAGAAAGTGGACAAATTATCATTTAAAATGTTATGATTAACAGGTACATACAGAATTACTTTTACTCTCCAGTTGATTCTTTGTCTTTTCATTGTTTTCAATCTCTCTAGCGATGTCCTCACCTGTTAACAGGAGAAAAGCATATTATGTTAAAAACAGGACTCATGATTTGCTGAAGGCAAGCTGAAAAAAGGTTCACTTATTGTACTTTAATGACTATACTGAAATAAATCGACAAGCAGAGCGGTGGCTGACGCATCAACGAGCACAAATTACGCTCTTTAGGTACACTGTGCAATAAACAACTGAAAGTCAAACGTGGGCTTCCCTGGCAGGGATCCCCTTTACATTATAGAAAGCTAATAGTTTAAGTGACTTGGCAGCTGATTGGAAACTGGAGCTGATGTGCGTGACTTGGCTGAATGAGGTGGCACGGATTTAAATTACATAAACTAAACAATGGAAGTGTTTAAATCACCGCAGTACACATTACACTGGTAATGAAACAGCACACAGTTAGCCAACTAAGGTTTTTGAAAATACAAACCTACACCATTACATTTGCTATACGTTTCACTACGTCAGAGTTTATATCCATTTCTGTTCATTTCTGAAATGCAAAACCTGTTTCTTTGGAAAGTGATTATTCCAGGGAGAGCCCATCATTAAAGATGGTTTATTTTATCTGCAAAACATACAGGTTCACTAGCTTAAAAAAAACAAAAAAAGGAAATGAATAATTTTGTTGGGCTTTGACTGCAAACCACTACAAAGGTATTTATTACATAAAAAATGGGGATTGTAGAAAATACAGGATTTTTAAATCAGTTAGAGGCTGACAAGACTAGTGACATGTCAAATGAGTCATTAGACAACATCATAACTGCCAGTTGCTGCAATTCATAAAAGAACCTAATGTGATTTTTAGTTATTACTGAAGCTTGTAGGAATCCAATCAGGAGGCATGTTCAGTTCAGTTTACCAGTGACCACTTTACAAATGGCCTAAACTCTTGCGCAGGGCAATCAAATCCTTTTCATAGCTAATTTCTGAAAAGAGAGTTTCGAAAAAGAAGTATGCCAAGTTTAACAGTTCACTCTTTTTAGTTAATTGCTCTGGAATATGCAAGGACGTCTCACAAATGAATTATGAAATCTAAAGAGCTGTGCATTTTCAGATAAAAATGTTGTATTTGCAGCATTGTTTGATAAAAGAAGTGAATTAATATTTTGACATATGTGGCTTCTTGTCACATTACACTGAATAACAGTGTACAATAAGCCTTTCCCCAGTGATTAACAGGTGAGTTAACTTCATGCAAACCATAGCAAGGCACAAAGATTTCCACACGCTAACACAGACTTTGAATATTCGCCTGTATTTCTGAACGAGTACTCAAATACAGTCTAGAAAATAATGAGAATAAAGAGAAACCCTTGGTGTTTGTTTGCAGTGCGAGGACAATGTTAGCGGTTCCATTTGAAGACATTTTTCAAACACATAAAATGAAACTTCCTAGCTCAAAAGGTGTCTCCTAAAAACTTTTGAAAATTGCAGAAAAACAAAAATCACATGCCAAGCCATTTCAAACAGGCTGCAAAAAATATGAAAAGTTTTCTACGAAACCTCAGGATACTTCAAATTAAAGTGATAAATTCAGAACTGCAAGGGTGAGCTTGAGGGGTAGACAGTAAGTCAAAACAAACTTGGTAAGGGCGCAACAAGGCTGACAGTGATTTTTTTCTGAAGGAGCCACCACTCTTTCAGGGCCCTCTGCAGAGTGACTAACACCACAAATATATAATCCTCCAGCGCCTACACGCTCTCAACAGTGGCAACTCCAGCATTCTAAACTATCATCTATTATTCAGTGTCTTACTACAACCTGCATAACACTGACACTGCTTAAAGTTAAACACAGTTTTTCAGACTTTTCCCACCAAAGTTTTCTGTAAAGAGCTTATGAAAGATGATTAAATTACACACTATGTATTATAGTTATCAAACTTTTCCAAAGACCAGAAAGGTTGTCTCAAGAGAGGACACATATTGACAAGCAAATACATAAGGGAAGTTATATAAATGCTGCAAACTCTCAGCTTTTTCCATCACCTTCTTTTTCATTAATTCTCTTAGAATCAGACAGCCATACTTGATCTAGGGGTCAGGGCATCACACTCTGCATTGTAGATGTGGGTGAACTCCTGGTGTCGTTTGATGAGTTGCTCCCTGGAGCCCTGGGTGGAGAGGTGGCACTCTCGGAGCCTTCTCTTGAGTTCAGCCACAGTCAGCAGTGTGTACACCAGCTTAGCCATTGGCCTACGCTTTCCAGAGCTGCAATTTCAGAACAGATCAATTGCCAGAATTTAAACATACAACATAGGAATATGAATGAAAATGATTATTTAATGTGATTAAACCAACAATATAATTTAAAATGTCAATTAAATGATCTAAATAGTTATCAGTTATCACTGATTAAACAATTCATTTGCGTCATAGGTGTTAACATTTTCTGTCTGCCATGCACTCGCCACTATAAATAGTACTGGGGAAAAAGCTTGAAAGCAGAGAGAATTAGATATACGCATTTATTCATAGGTTTTGCCCCTTTAAACGAATATCTTCTAAGATCTTTATGTCTTTTACAATTTGTTCATAAGCAAGTGCAAAAACAGTTTAACATACTTTAGGTTACCAAGTGCAATATAAATGGGGTGGGTGATTTGGCAAACATATATCGTGACACATTTTACAAAATATTATGAAAAACTACAGTTCAACCCCTTTTTAATCAATGTTTCACATGCTGCACTTATATTAAACAGGACTATTGATGTGGTTTATAATGAAACACACAGTTAATCAGTGTTCTTTCAGTGCTGACAAGCAAATTAGAAAAGCATACTGAGACCTACTGTGATGTAATTTATCACATTAGCAATAAATATGGTCAATATTATCAGCTCTGATAATATATACATGTCTAAATGAATATTTTAATAAGTTCAATATTTATTATGAAATCTTCAGTTACCTATTAGTAAGATGCAGTGGAAAACACTGATATATAGAAACACATCACAATCCCCAACATTCAAACCAGTGTGGATCTACAAACCAGACCCATGTAAATCATAAGATTACATATAATTTATTAGCCATAAGCCAGAATTGGTGCCATTCTAGACTTTCTAAAAGCAAATGTGCCTTCATATTTATACCCTGTGGAAATCTACTGGATAAGGCTGTAACATCACTCTAAAACTCCATTAATTCACTCATCAGAACCCACTTACCCTCGCCGCCCAAAAACATCTACATCTAAAAGGTGAACCCATGCATCATGTTTTTAATTCGCCTTCAGTCTCACTGGCTGTGTGTGAGAGTGGATGTGCTTAAGGCCAGCAGAATGCTGAAGCACACACTCATTCATCAGTTTTTCCTCAAGGTCCCCCGCAAACCAAATCAGCCTGCCTGTCAATCAAAGTCTGCACAAAATGGCTGCCCTTCAGAATGCTCCTTGGGGAATTCAGCTGAGAGGGAGAATAGCTGAGTTTAATAGAAATGCAAACATAGCCAAGCTAGGAGTCATGATAGGCATCTTTACGCTAAGGGCCCATTTTTGAGTTGAGGCGTGAGGCAAAGAGATATCTGAATGACATAAGTTGGAGTTAAGTTCGGAACACAATGCTCACATGGGGGAATAAAGGTCGTCATCCAGGGAGATAAAAACGTGGTATCTAAAGCTGCAGCGCGGCATTGTTTACTGAGGACACAAGTGCACTTGACTGATGGATCAAATGCATTTTCGTCACAGGAAATCTACTGAAAAGAAAACATTGGCTTCCAAAGACTGTTATTTGTGTGGTTTCGTTTGCTTTTACAAGTGCTCCCTGTTTATCATCTGGGCAATTATGTATGATTGCTTCTGTCTTAGTGTACTACTCTCAGACGAAATTCAGTCTCAGTGCCTCCTGCGCAAATGTATGCAACTGATTTGTTTCTCGCCTTGAATGCATTACGTGCAGCCTCATGATTTTGTGTGCAATTTCCCGAAATGCTTAAGTAAGTATCCTCTATCCAGCAACTTTGTGGAGGTTAGCTTGGCAGCAGACACTTGATCACATTATCAGAATATACAGAGGGCCAAGAGGAAACCTAGGCCAGGATGTCTGATGGCATAAACAGCAGCGTATAATCAAACTACTGTAAGATAATCTTGGGCACTCACTTGGGCACTACAAATGCAGAACTGGGAGAGCCTAGCTGGTCAGACCTACGGAGAAGATAATCATTTGTAAGAAACAAGACGGCTTCTCCAACACAGTGGTTCAAAGATGGGGAAAATGATGCAACTTGCAATCCATAGGCAGAACATTTTATCTGTTTTAACTAACATTCATTCAGATCAAATATTGAAATTCTCAAATAGGCAATACACATGTACTGAGAAGAAAACTACTGCAATATTTCTGACTCAAGTTTAGATCTTGGACTTAGCTATAAATCCAGAGTTTCTGAATAATTCACAAGGAACAACAGACATGCTACCCTCTGCCTCTTAGTGATTCAATGTCTAAGAATGGCCAAAAAATTGGCATATCATTTATGCATACTAGAATCCAGACATGTATTGAATATTTTGTGAGTGATTCCTGGGATGCGTTGTTAACAAGAAAGAAACTGCCTTGCATTAAAAAAAGCTTTTACTGCTGCTGCAGTAATCACTGTACCCAGGAACTGCCACAGAATTAGACTTTCAGTAAGCATGGGCTTATAAACTGATCTTCAAACCTTCTGAGGCCCTCCTTCTTCTCCTCTCTGGTCAGACACGTATCCAGATGTTTATTAATGTGCTGCCGAGACACACCCACTCCACATACTGGACACTCCACTGCAATGCAACAAAGCAAAAGCAACAAAATAAACACAAGGCTTTAGCACTGTGGCACATTTTAGTCTGTTAAATCTAGGTTCAATCAACTGTAATCTTCAGAATTTGAAGTTCATAAAAGGCACTTATAGATAATTTAGAAATGAAGGCAAGCACAGAAAGGCTAAAAACAAAGACTAACAATCTTTCACACCTGCATCAAACACATAACTGGACTGCAGGGCCCAGGATAATGTTAATTTGGGCTCTTTCTGGGCCACAGCTCTGTAGCATTTTCCAAATCCTACTGATCTTAATTCAAATCATGAAGGCCTTGCTGAATCTGGGGCTCAATCAGAATGTCAACTGTGTAAAGTACTGATAACTGGTCATATCCGCAGATATATATGTGTGTTTAAGCTTTCAAATTTCAACTGTTTAAAACAGTGCTTTATTAATATAAATGATTGTCAGTCATCTGCCACACTTCTGTCACGCACCCCAAAAAACAAGAGAAACACAAAATGTTCAATAATAACAAATATTGTAGCACAGGAGCTAGATTGCTTCCTGATGCTGGTTTCTGTTAACTACTTCTTAATTTTCTTATTAAGAAGTAATTAACTTATTCTTATTTATTTCTCTTCATTTAAAAGAGGAAAAAAAAAAGGTTTTGTTACCAAACTTTACTTGATGTTGCTACGGTAAATATGTGTTTTGGGTTCGTATTTACCAATTCAGGGTCACTGTAACACATTTAAACAAGAGTTACACAGGTCACCAGTGCACAATTATTTAAGGTTTTGCCTTATCATTGGGTGACTGAATCCTGGTGACGATGCAACCAAAACAATTCCTAATGATCAGGGCAAAATTATTCATATATACAAGAAACTCAGGAAACAATTTAGCTTGTTATTTCTCATAAATAGCAATAATAAAATAACTGTTTTGTCAGTGGAAAGTAGTATCAATAAGAGTATTGATAAGCACCAGTATCAATAAGCAGTATCGGTATCAGAAAAATCCTAACATTACAACACTCCACATCCCAACTAAAGCTAGCTAGCTAATTAACTTTAGAGAAAATGACCATTCCTGGCTGCAATTTGTCTATATAACCAGATATCTATGATTAAGTACTTAGATGGAGAACAGTTTCTGACAGGAAATATTTAATATCTAATATATAATTTATGAGTCGCTTTGTTTACTGTAATTGTAGAAGCCTGAGCAAACAAACTGTACTGCTGGTATTGCGGCAATCCTCAAAATGTCACCACCTACAATATGCGAGACCTCTACAAAACAAATGCACTTTTCAGCACTGATGAGTCAGTGAGTCATTTACGGACACTAGCCGTTCTTGGAAAAAACACCTCAACAAGTTAGTTGTGCAACTTTTGAGCTTCCAAAGCATGGACATATTCAGGTTTTTGTGGCAAACACAAAAATTCAAAAACAAACTGTTCTCCCCTCACTAAATCAACATGACTTTCAGACTCTGTGTTATGTTTACAGAACTACTACAGCTTGATCTTCAAGGACCAACATAAATGAGATTGTCTTCAACCTTTTAAATCAGGACTGAGATACAAGACAAGAGCTTGGCTAAATGAGTGGAGTGAAATGACATTTTGAGTTGTCAGTCAAAGCAACAGTCAAATTCAGTAAAAGCACGCACTGAACAGGTGGAGGCTGAGGAGGAAAAAAAAAAAAAGCACATATAAAATGCTAAGAGGAGACTTCGCAACATGCAGACATTATAAATGTCTCAGCAGCCATGGCAGGGGTGAGAATGACACAGATCGTGATTAACCCTTCTTTACCCTGCCTTCCTCTAGATATGAGGCAACTTCCAAAAGAATGCAAACTTAACACAAACAACCTTGCTGAACCCTGAAAGGTGAGATAAGGTAAATGTAGATTTCAAATTCAGCACAAAGCCTACAATTCACATCCTTTCTCAAACTGTTATCCACTACTCAGAACTTCCAGGGCATGGTAATTAGAGACAGGTGCAGCTGCATGCAAAAACGGAGGCTTAGTCGTGTGTGCAAGGAGAAAGAAACTGTGCAGGTCCCTAACTGCAGTCAAAACCTCTTCACATCATTGAAGCATTTACGCAACCCATCTCACGATTTGTTTTCCATGTACAAAGACCTTTTAAAAAATGCTAAGCAATGCACAAAACACAGAAGACCACAGCCTGGCAAAGTGATTGGATACAAAGTATATTTCTCTATACACTGCAGAATTCTTTCAACATTATTTTTTCCATCTTTTCTACTACCACGGACAACTTACAGGCAGTTAACTTGCCATGTACCTTTAATTAAATTTCATTTAATTTAATTACTTTTCAACAAAACCTGTTCTCATGCCATGATTAATTAAATTACCACAGTGACAGTGAAAAACTCATTTACCACCAATTTAAAAACCTGCCGCTCATTTATTGATCAACTTCATTCAAACCATGTCAAGACACCAAGATTCCAGATATAAACACAACTGAACTTTTAAACATGATGGGTGATGTGATATCCAACCTTTGGGTGTCCAATGACCAACTTAGCAAGAGCTCAAATTATCAATTGTTTAGAGACTGAGAGCAACTGATTAAACAAATAAAATCAGGAAGGCTCCCGCTTGCTTGAAAAGAAAATCTGCACACAACAGCTTTTAGCAGCTAAGACTGGACACCCCAGTCCTAGATCTTTGCCACATTTATACCTAGGCAAAACAGAAATAAGGCTCACACATCAAACAAGACAACGTTTGACTCTCGGGGACAAAACACCGTCATGTCTTAGCTCTACTAAAATCAGGCTAAGATAAGAGACCACAGCATCAAACTGTAAACTGCAAATCTATTCTTTGATACTACATCAATTACATTACGGTGACCAAATTAATGCATGTTTTTCATATTATTTTAGTCAGGCTTCATCTAAAAATTGTCAAAATATGTTGCTATTATTAGTAGTAGTAATAGTGGTGGCAGTATACCGTAAGTACATCTGCTAATGCTTCGCGGACACAATTGGTGATGTTTTAGAAGCAGCACTGGACGTTCTTAAAGAGATAATAGCAATGATGTAATTTTATAGAGTAATACTAATGTTAATAGCAACACCTTTTTCTTCTAACTTGAAAGTGGATGTGAGAGTAAACACAGAAATAGATGATGAGCTGAAGCTTTACCATTGTCAAATTGTTCTGTTACTGGCATAGACCTAATATCAATTCAATCAACTTGTTCAGTTTTGACAGTGCAGCTATATGAATTAACCACGTACACCACAAAAATGTGTTTAATTTCTACTTTCAACCATAAATGGGGCATCTGGTAGCCTATTGGTTAGGGAGTTGCCCCTGTTTTCAGAAGGTCGTGGGTTCGAATCCTAGGACCACTAGTGTCATCACTGAGGTATCCATGAGCAAGGTACCGTCCCCACACACTGCTCCCCGGTCGCCCCTCATTGGTGGCAGCCCACTGCTTCACTTGGTGAATGGGTTAAATGCAGAGAAAGAATTTCACATTGTTCACACTGTGTGCTATGGTGTGGTGTGTTCACGTGTGACTATAAGGCGCCACTTTACTGTACTTTTAAATACGATTGTATTTGGACAATTAAATGTATAAGACCTAGCTATGCACTCTAGATTGGCAAGTACATAGTTTAGGCCCTGGTCCTCCCCAAAAGAGACTGATGTAATAAACCTGAACATGTTTCATAAGGACTTCTCGTAGGTGTACATCACCTTTGACCACAGGCTTAGCGACCTGCGATGTGGAGGGAAAAGCAGACACATCCATCTTTTCCACTTTAACCCTTGTGCTCTCAGCCTTCGTCTGCTCTTGCTCATGGTCTCTGGGGGCCTGCACACACACCTCCATTGGCTCCTCTTTCACTGGGTGGGAGGGCACGAGGTCTGCCTGTGCCCCTGATGAGGGAGTCTGTGGGGCCCGTTTGTGGAAAAAGTGTGTCAGAGTGGTGCCCTCTTTCCTGGGGCACTTCTGTCTTGCTG
This sequence comes from Brycinus macrolepidotus, assembly GCA_037974445.1. Taxonomy (NCBI): domain Eukaryota; kingdom Metazoa; phylum Chordata; class Actinopteri; order Characiformes; family Alestidae; genus Brycinus; species Brycinus macrolepidotus. Next base: position 14,153 of record JBBPCZ010122663.1, on the reverse strand, counting down.
CTTTAGTTTTAAAAGCCACAGAGGGGGTCTTGGGGGAAATCGGAGGAGAGTCAAAATTTGCCTGAGACAACTGTCGCCTGGGGAGACAGAAGAGAAAAATAGAGCAAAAAATTAAATTAGTCACAAAAATGTGAGAAGAAACAGCAGAGAAAAAAGAAAAGATAAACAGCAAAAAAAAAAAAGTCATTTTGTATATAATTTGCAGATGCAGTGCATATGTGGGAGTGTGAATGTGATACTAGAACAAATAAGTGACGATTTACCAACAAAGTGCCAAATAGAGAAATATGAACGCTTTGGCATGAACTGCACACATCCAATTATCCTGCACTTATTCCTGCTGTGAATGTGCATGGGATGGTGAGATGAGAGAGTCTGTGTTCACGCGCATGGGAGAGAGAGGGAGAGAGAGGGAGAGAGAGGGAGAGATATCACTAGTTGGCTGCAACCTTGTAAATGTGGAAAGCAAACAAACAGGCTGAGTAGTTGCAAGACCATTATGGCACTATAAAGTGGAGTCAATGAGGTGTGCAATGCTCCGCTTTCCATACTGAGGCTCTTTTTACTCGTCTTTTGTCTGCACGTCTGCACCTAAGAGCACCCTTATTACATAACCTCTTCTCTTAACATTCACAGACACATCACACACAAATAAAACCTAAAAAAAGGCATTCCCATCCACCCAGATGGAAGTATGTGTCGCTAAAGGCCATATGTAACATCTTGAAAACACCTTAAAAATTATGCAATACCTGCCTGCCTGGATGGATGGTAAATCTAGGTTGGGAAAGGAGGCAGAAAAGGGCTGCACAATATGTAGTCTGTTAAGTATCACAGTATTGGTCTCTAGCCTCTAACCAATCACAGTGTTTTTGACAGGGTGACCAATCATAGCTCCAGGAGAGCGTTACTGGGTGTTTTGATGAATTGAAGTTCATGTAATCCAACAACAGTAAATTTATTTTGGCTAGTTTTTAACCATTAAAGACACTGATTTGGCAAGGTATTTTTTAAAAGGCCCCAAATTTTACACTTTTATCTATTCCATTTTTCTCTGTGATGTTTGTGTAATTTGTTTACCAAAATATAATTCAGAAATGATCATAAATAGTTCTTACATGACCATTTTCCAACCTGTTTTTATCCCTATAATAAAACCGTTTTTTTTTGTTACTGTGCCTTTAAGACTGCTTTTTGTTATTGATCTATTTTTTCAATTTGGCTGTCTTGTATTGCAGCTCATTTTAAAGAAACACTCCTTAGAACTTCAACTTGAACGCCATCACAAAAACTTTGATTAGAAAACTGGCTGTTTTTGCAGCTTAGTTGCCAGATATGTGAATATGTGAATACAAGTGAATACAAATTTTGAAACAATATTTACACTTTCAAGCCTTTTTAATTACGGAAAAGTGCTGATATTTGTCCTTTAAATGCATTGCATACACAATATGTAGCAGTATAATCACAATACTAATATTTTGTTCATATCATGAAGTCCTCATGAGGAGTTATGGATAAGTTCAAGTTTCTTTCTGAGAATTATGAAAAACCTAATAATAAATGAAACAAGGATTATGTGGAAAGTATGGGGATGCAATCATGCAGTTGTGACTTATGCAGAGTCATGTCTGGAAAAAGAAAAAGCCCCAAGAAGCTTTTGAGGAGGGCACAAATCTGCATGGTTGGCATAGGCAAAGAGTTAAGACTCTGTTTTTGCCAAAGAGCTCGCCTTGTAACATCATCCAACCCACCTAATAAAATTTTAAATATATATTTTACATGTGTAAAACATTTAAGTGCAATATCGGTAGCTTACAGGAGAAATAATGTTGGCATTACTAAACTTTCAGTAGTGTAGCTATAACCCTATAAACTGCGGTTTATGTCCTTTAAAAAAAAGTGGAAGAGTTTTCCAAACCCATATTTTGACAAAAAGTGGCTGACTGAACCTCAATAAATTTGTTGAGGTAAAATATTGCCACAGTGTGGCCTTTCAAAAATAGCTGCTCGCATGCATCTTTTGCTGTTAGGACAAGGTGTTGGATTCAAGAGATTTAAGATTTATATTTGTCACATAAATAGTACAACGTGCAGTGAAATGTAACTCTGAATCACTCTTGGGAGAATAATTAGAAAAAAAGAACATACAATAAACTGAGGTTGTGTGAATAAAACGAGCAATTGCAAGAAGGTTAGAATAAATAATAAATAGAGTCTTCACGGAGTGATCAGGAAGGGGTCTGACCCCAGCTGTGCCATCCTGGAGGTGTTTGGACAGTAGTATTATCAGTAGACTTATTCCTCGTAATAAACTTGTTCCTTTGTTGTGGCTATTGACCGCCGGTTGTTGCTAGGTTACAAATTAAGAAAATGACAGATTAAGAAGATTCAGTCAGTGCCATTATGAGGAAACACTGGCACTGCTTTTTGCCATTTTGTCATTTGTTCTTTACTTGGTTCATAAAAAACATCAATGTAAAGTATTGCTAGAAACAAGCATGTTACAGTAAATAAGCTTACACTTCAGAAAACTGTACTGTGTTTATCATGTGTCATTAAAGTATAAACCGCTTCAGACTCAAAAGCTGGGTCGTGTATGAGCATAAATATTCAAAGCCCCTACTCTCAAAATCTGTCAGAACATCAGAATGCAGTGTTTTGAGAATCCTTTTCTACTTCTCTTCTCCCTCCCTAACCAGCTCCCAGAAGTGGTAAGAGACGGAGGAAAGAAGCAGACATGTCACAACCAGTGACAGATCAGAGAGGCAGTCAATCTCCTAATTGCATTCCCTCCATTCTATCAGTCCCTGCGGAATGTAATCAAATGAACTCCCTGATGCAACACATTATTGCATAAAGTGCTCTTTAGTATTATGCACTACTGTAAATTCATTTCACCTAGACCAACAAAGCATTCAGAGACAAGGACAACATGTTCCCAGCACAGCTGAGTCAATCAGTCAGCTTATTGATTAAAGGTGCCCTTGGTCAGGGAGGCAAACTCATCAGGGGTGAAAAAGGTGACAAAGTTGTGAACCTGCTCTGGAGGTCTTGGGGCATTAACATCTCAATAATAATGTTTAGATATTGTGTCTGCATTTGTAACACACTGCAAGACAATATAACATGACAGGCCCCTTTCATACACAAAGGAGGTGCATTTCAGGTTTAAAATGTCTTAGAAATCTGAACTCACAGTGCTAAATAAAAAAACAATAAAAAAAAAAAAAGTCAAAACTATCAGCTAATGAACAACGTTGTTTTGAACACACACACAACCAATATCCGACTGAAAGAGTAATGGCAGAACGTAAGCATAACCTTTCTCTTTGCTGCTACTGCACTTTGCCTTTTATATCACCAACGTGAAACAACAGGAAATTAAGCAACTGAGAGCAACACAGACATATAAGCTCCTTCTCTCCGCAGCCCGATGGCCATCTCTTATTCCAGCATCCACTAAATTAGGCCCTCAGCCTCCAGACAATACTGAGAAGATTGATGACCGTCAGTGACACAGACTCCAAAACTAATGATACTTTGGATTAAAAGCTACTGATCTCTCCAATCACACACAATCTGGGGATTTCATAGACCGTCGTAGAGCATAAGTTTTTTTTCAGCAGACTGTTTTCTGGATTACCTCTTATGACCAAATATATCTGATTTAGTCGTCTTATTACAAAAGTGAATCCAATGGTTTGTTACAGAGATTTAATATAAGTCAGAATATAATACTTTGCAAAGCTCTGCAATGCAGGTCTAAAAGCTTTATGACAGAGGAGCACCACCCTCATAGCAGGTGGTGAAAGCCACTGAAATGGATTCAGTTAATGAAAACAAAATCCTCATATTTTATACAAGGAAATTCCCAATTCCATGGCAGACAAGAAACATTTGGACAAGTGAAACAAAATTTTAAGCTACTCATGGCAATAAAATATTTCATTTAAACCCTGATCCTATAAATTAGTCTGATTCCCGAGAGGCTTTTGTCGATTGGTAATACAAGCTGGGATAAACTTGGTTTTATGATATTTGTCTCCTGTCAGATGCACAGACCTTTCTTGTTTATAGGGAAGAACCACAACCAAGTGAACCAAAAAGAGGACCTGCAAACATATTTTTCATGCAAAAACATTATATCCTAGGTGCATGAATTTTGAATACGGTCTCTTCCACCTGATAGCTTTTCACCCAAAACAACGCACACTAGACATGTTCAGGGAAAGTATCTCTAAGGGACGCAAAATGGGTTCGCTAAAAGATACTGTGGCTGCTCCAAAGCAGGGATGAATATATGCCTTTTTAGCTACATATACACATTCAATCACACTGAAGAGTAACTTACTATGACCAGCAAAGATAGGTTAACGTCATAATAAATTGCTTTTTTAAAATGAATCCACAAATTGTGCTTGTCAGGCAGTACTTACTTTCACAGTGGCTTTTTTTTTTTTTACATTGTCATTTTAAATTATAAATGTATTATGCTTTTTTGTGCCCCTTTCAGACAAGGACTGGGCTTCTCTTATTAATGCAAGATCCACTGAAGCTAAATATCTAGTCTTTGTATTGAGTATCACAGTTAAAAGTACAAGAACTTACCTTGCAGTTTGAAAGCTCTGAACAAGGTCATCTAAAATCCGGTTGTTCCTCAGATCTTGTTCCGTCATTTGCTGAAATCAGATACATTTATTTTAAATATGAAATCATATTTATTCAGTAAATGTATCACTACTTGAGACAAGACTGGTTCCAGAAATGTAGGTCAACAGTATGAAAATGCATTATACTTCGAATTATTATACAGACATTTACATATGCATAGACTAGTCAACTACTCGTCTAAGAAATGCACTAATTGGTGCTGTGAGCAGCAGCCTGCTAGTCAAGGACAGTGCCTGTAGTGCACCGGCAAGTGGAGGGTCCAGAAATCTGTTTTTTCTGCTAAACCCAAATCCCAGAGTATTTTATTTAAGTAAAAATACAACACAATATTAAACTAATTCCACTACTAGCTGTGCGTGTGCTAAAATACAGCCTCATAAGTCACCCTGGACATGTCTCAAAAACCTGCTGTCTTCAGTAGGACAGGTCCATTTTACTGACATGAAAAAGATCAATGACAGAACATTTAAAGTGACATGTCTGCAAGAAAAAAAAAACATACTTGCTATTAATGAAGTACAGTACCAGTCAGAAGATGCATGGTTATGTACAGTTTCAAATAAAATTCAGAAATAACGTCTTAAAATGGGCTAGTGTGAATGTTTTCTAATTCACAACGTAGGCCTAAATCTCATTGTAAAATACTCATTGAGAGGGCAACTGATTGCTTCTAGGATTTAGCCTGAAAAACAAATGTTTGTTTCCCATCAGACAAGCACAGATAGCCAGATTCAAGTTAAATGTTGAGTGAGATTCTGCGAATTGTGATGATTTTTGCGTGTAGGTTCACATCGGACTGTTTGTACTTTTGTAGGTATGGTGTCTGAAACAGAAACAAACTGAAATACGAAAACCTCTTCCAGAGCATATTCAGACCTTATCAGATGCAAATAGCCCCTATTAACAGCTCATTAACCTTTCCAGCAATTTGTGCTACAGTAGCTCTTCTGTGCGATTGAACCAGACAGACCAGCTTTCATTCCCCACATGCATCAATAAGCCTTACGTGCCCATAGTCCAGCTGCAGATTCATCTGTAGTCCTTCCTTGGACCACATTTAGTAGATACTACCCACTGCACACCAGGCACACACCACAAGTGCTCTGACCCACTCTTCCAGCCTTCACAATCTGGAACTTGTCAAAGGCACTCAGATCCTTACACTTGCCTACTTTTTCTGGTTCTAAAACATCAACTTTAACATTAACTTATAACGAGATAATCGATGTTGTTCACTTCACCTATCAGTGGTTTTAATATTGTGGCTGATCGCTGTAGAACAATTTCATATCTTCTAAGAACTCAAGTTAACATGTGCAGTTCTCTGTGTACAAATGCTTAAAATCCTGATACTCACAGTGTTACAAACAGGACACAATAACTTGTAAGAAAGAAACTTCCGTATACACAGGGAACAAACTGCAGGGAAACCCAAAAAAGCATTAGTTAATCAAGTGTTTCAATATTAATCATTTTACACTTCACATGTCAGAAAGATTATCCACAGAAACACCAAAGCATAATGAGCTACTCTTACATGAATTAATCTTATTGCTTACACACTCTTACGCTTCTCATACTCTAATATACATTATACAGTGTGACAATATACTTACAGTTATGAGAACACTGCGTCATCATGGTAATGTTCAGGAAGTCAAAGCAAATGGGACATCGGAGCAAAGTGTCTATAGCCTGACAAAACAGACAGATCAAAATGAGTTCAAGGTCATGATCATAGCAACACAATGTTGGGACACCAGTATGTGCATTTGGGTCTAACTCTTGAAGGATCTTCTTCTTCCACTTTCGGCTGCTCCCGATTAGGGGTCGTCACAGCGGATCAACCGTCGCCATTTCCTTCTATCCTCTGCATCGACCTCTCACACATCAACTGCCTGCATGTCCTCCCTCACCACATCCATAAACCTCCTACTAGGCCTTCCTCTTCTCCTCTTCCCTGCAGCTCCATCCTCAGCATCCTTCTCCCAACATACTCAGTCTTTCCTCAGCACATGTCCAAACTAGCGCAGTCTCACCTCTCTGACTTTTCCTCCAAAAGGGTCAACTCGAGCTGTCCCTCTAATAAACTCATTCCTGATCCTGTCCATTCTCGTCACTCCCAATGCAAATCTTACCATTTTCAATTCTGCCACCTCCAGCTCTGCTTCCTGTCTTTTCGCCAGTGCCACTGTCTCACTACCATCTTGTACACCATCCCTTTCACTCTTGCTGGTACCTGCCTGTCACAAATCACTCCTGCTACTCTACTCCACCCATTCCACCACACAAATCACTCCTGCCCTCACTTCTCCGTTCCTCAGGACAGTTGACCCCAAACGTTCTTGTTATTTATGAATTAGCTGAGATTGGACCAGGCACACGCCACAAGTGTTCTGACCCACTTTTCCAGGTTTCACAATTTGGCACTTGTCAAAGGCACTTAGATCCATATTATTGGGGCAGCTCGTGGCCTAGTGGTTGGGGAGTTGCCCCTGCGATTAGAAGGTTGTGGGTTCAAATCCCAGGGCTCCCAGTGGCACCACTGAGGTTCCCTTGAGCAAGGTACCGTCCCCACACACTGCTCCCCGGGCGCTGTATTCCTGGCTGCCCGCTGCTTCACTTGGTGAATGGGTTAAATGCAGAGAACAATTTCAGATTTCGTGGAACAATTCACACTGTGTGCTGTGCTGTGCCGTGCTGTGTTGACTTATGACAAATGGACACTTTACATCCTTACACCTGTCTGCCTTTTCTGCTTCCAAAACAACAAATGTAAGAACGGACTTCGCTCGTCGACTAAGTAACGAGATAATCAGTCTTCAATTCACCTATCAGTGGTTTTAATATTGTGGCTGATAACTGTAGAACAATATAATATCTTCTAAGTACTGTGAAATCTGCAGAATGTAACGGCTACTTTAGCTTAGCTAAGGAAAGCTAATTTACGATTCCCACTCGAACTGAGTGATTTAACAAAGCTTTCAACTCACTTTCAGGCAGGACAAGTTGGGCGGTAAGTCCGCCTCACTGGAGTTAGACATTATTACCCAACGGGGTGCAAAAACACTAATATATTCACTGTAAACACAGCGGCTCTGTGATGCTAACTAGTGCCAGATCTGAATGTCAACAAAGAAATTCCCCGCGCACACTTTTACGTCCTACAATGACGTCACTTCCATTCTCCAAGCGGTTGGTTCGAGGCAGCAGTCACGAAGCACGATTCAGTTCAGCAAACAGATTCGGACGGTCCGATTTAATGAATCAAGTTCAAGAACCGTTGATTCACCAGCCAAGTCAAGTCTCATCCATGAACAAAGAGATTCGGCTCACAGAGTCACTCTGACGTCACTGCGTCTACTTTCATTCATAGAAGCAAACTGCACAGAGAGTAAACAGATTACTGTTCACAGACATAATACAATATAATAAAATAACAAAAATGTCTAATAGATGCAATGAATCAGAATCAGAAAACTTTATTGATCCCAGAGGAATTACTTGGCTGCAAAGTTATGGCTGCAAAGACACACAGAGACACAAAGACAAGAATATAAAATATAAAATATAAATAAATCCAATAAAAACAATATGAATATCTGAAATGCACTAAGCTATATACACAAATGTGGGGTATAAATACTAGAGACGAGTAACTTACAGTCAAGTGAATTACTAAAGACAAAAATGGTAGTTAGGAGTATGTTATGATAGTAGAGATCGGTAGTATATATGTAATATTGACATAGTAGTCATATTCACATGGTAAGACTATTGCACGTAAGATATTGCACATAATGAAATGATTCAGCATCCATTTAGAAAAACGTCACATGATACTGCACATAGTAAAATATAAGATTTGGCACATAATGATAATGTTTTAACGCCTGATAAGAACATTCCACAATATTGTGCATGGTACATTGAGACATTTTTTGTTATATTTTATTATATTTTATAAGCTTATATTTTGAATTAACAATTAGACCTCTTCATGTATGTAGGATAGAGGAGTATACTGTATCCACTGGGAATCCACATGCTTTGCGGGTTTTAGTTCTCAGCTATAAGTCAAGCTTTCATGATCACAGGCCTCCACTATCCACCTCTAACCGAACATATTGTGAGTTTGAGTGTCCTGAGAAAGTTTAAAAAAGCTCTATACTTTAGCCAAATAAATGTTTTGTGTCAAACATTGTTTGATCATCATGTCTCTTTAGTTCAGTTATGTCCAGTACCACCCACTAGATAGAACTCTCCTAATCACAACACTCTGCCAACACTGGGAAGGTGTAGGCGTGTTCTTTTTCTGAGAATTTCTATTGATTGATTCATCATGGAAGTTTCATACAGTGTAAAGGCCAGCTGCTGTGTTCAATTAATGAAGAAAACTAAACTTTTTTTTGAACAGCAGTGATAAGGTAACAGTCAGTCCTGTTGGAAGACCTTTGCCCATGAACCGTGGTTTGCAAATTTTGTGGCTTAAAAATAACCACTTCTACATGTAGACTGAAGTAGCACTGTAATGAACAGATATTTTAATATTTCATGCCAGCTGTTACAGGAGTTTTGAATAGCGTAAAAGTTCTGAATAACATAAAAATGTATATGTGTATATGTATGGTCACTGTCCAAACCATTTTATTTTTTTAAGTATATGAACACAACAGCTGCTCTTCATATTGTGTGAAACTTTGATGAAGACGGGCTCAGTAGAAATACTTTAAAATTCCATGGAATAAAATGACTGTAACTTGTTCTTTACTTTCTCCTATAAAGGTACCATTTTGGAGAGACTTTTATTTGGACAGTGGCGTCATGAAGGACACTGAGCAAAGCAGAGGATGCATCTTCTGAATAATAATTACAGCTAAAAGGTTTCAGATTGGACTGGACATCAATTTGCTGCAGGAAAAGAGAGGTTTCAGAGAGATTTTGAGTGGAAGAAATTAACTGAGGCATTGAAGAGAAATGAACTGTCAAACAATAGACCCTGATTTTACATGGATAAAAGGGGGAGGGACGCTTTGAGTGATGATAATAGCAGATCAACAAATTTACAAAAGAGCTGTCAACACATTCAAGGAGAAGTGGAGCTTTTCCGTACACTTTAAATGAACAAAGTGGATTTAGGGCATAAAGAAGGAAATTACACTGTCATGACTGTGGATTTGCTGTTGCTTTCTGAACTAGTGGAATTATCCAAATTCCTTATTCTCCAGTATTTTGGCAGTCCTGTGCACCCAGTCTGGTGCTTGGCCCCACAGTGCTTTTGGTCTTATTTGTCCTCTTTAGCTGGTGATGAATGGGACACAGTTACTGTTGTGGATCTGGTACTGTGTTGATATCACAGCACTGCACCTGCTAGTAATAATCATTGAGATAAAAGTCTCTCCATATTCAAAATTCCTTTTAATCCTTCATAATTACCTTCAATTTCAGTCAGTGGACCAGCAGTAATGCGGTTATTTGGTGGGTTAAAAGATGGGACCCTGTTATTCCAGACATTTTGAGGACTATGCAGCATCATTGACTGAATACTGCTCAGTGAGTAAGCCTCAGTCTCATATTCTTCGGTTCCCTCACCGTAAACAAGTCCAGAAGCATGTTGCTCTTTCACACACACACACACACACACACACACACACGCACACACACACACAGACACATATGTACACAGTATATACATACATACATACATATATAAATAGATAGTAGACAGTAAATAGCGGTTTTATGTATGTCTATGTGTTTGTTTAATCATTCCCAGACCTCTCCTCGTGGAAACCCAATATTACTTTGTAGTTCTCATCAACTACCTCAAATACCTGGTTTAGCTCAGTCAATACTTCATTAGATTAAATCAGGTGAAGGTGCTGATGGAGCTTCACAAATCCATGCTGAGGCTGAGGAAGCATCGATGTGAAATCCGGAACTGATTCTGCTCCTCTAACCAGCTCACAAAACCTCAAGCGCTTTTAACTTTTAACAAACAAAACAAACAATATTATCTAATGCTCCCTTGTCTTGTCTATTTGCGAGCATAAAGTCCCCAGACTATATATATATATGTGTGTGTGTGTATATAGATACACACACACACACAAACACACACACACACACACACACGCACACACAAACACACACATACACACACATACAATTTATCTATTATTCTTTATAAATGATAATAGTATATGATCAAGGTTTAAGGAAAACAGTGTAGTTCTACATGTCTTAAGAGGCTGAATACTAAATAAAGAAATCAGTTTTGTTCTTTCTTTTTTGCCTGAGAGACTGTGGAACAGCTGTGCAGGGCCATGCCTTTAGAACAAACAGAGCTGACTTTAGATCACTCTGTATTTAATAAGTCAGTGGAACAGACCTCCAGTTAAGTGTTTATTTTTATAGCTCTTTGCCAGCGAACAAAGCAGGATGCATTTTAATATGGACAAGGTGATATCATGTCGCATCACTCAACCAAAAACGCAGTGTCGCGTACTCCGTCTCTGTCCCGGTGCAACACTGCGTTAAATCTCTGTTGCTTTGTCACTGTATCTCCTTGAAGCAGTAGCTCCCTCAGTGCCCAGGAATAAAGAAATGTCCATAAAACTGATGAAGGATGTAATTAAGCCAATTTGCATATTTATCAGTCACATTCTTAGATCCATGGAGGAAAGTTTTGCCCGTCTTAAAGACCGCCATTGATTAAAGTTATGAAAAGTAGACACAGTTTAACAGTCATCATTTGTTTTCTAAGCAAATGAACAAAGCATCACTAAATATATTGTTGTGGCGTCAGTGGTGTTGTGTAAGGACATTTTTTCTCCTCTCAGCTCCAGATGCAGAAAACAAATGCTGAGCACTTGGCATTCTGTTATGTGAGTTTTTCAAATTAAAACTGAATTATTTCACTCATTTTGTTGAACTGAAAAACAGCAAAGTCACAAGTCACAAGCATATGTAAGCTATTAACAGAGGCCAAACAGCTAAAACCACTCTAATCCAACCTAGAGCTAAGGCTAGGACAGCAGCAGATGGAAAATGAAGATATGATGCGTGGAAAATAAATGGAGTTTCCAAACCACCATCCAGCCTGTGTGAAATTAGTATGATGAAATACTGACGAGCGTAAATGGGCATGACCTAATCAACACAGACCATTGAAAGAGGGTGTAGCTGCTACTTAAGTTGTCACTGATGGAACTGTAAATTTAGAACTACTCTATACCACATGCATGTCTCTGTATATGTACATGTATATGTGATCCAAATCACTATTATTTTTGATTCAGAAAATACTGGGTATGCATGGTCTTTTTTTTCAGTCCTAAAATTTCTTTCCAATATTTCTAGTAATATTTTGTTTGATATTGACCATCGGTCTGAAGCTCAGGAAAGCAAGGGACCCTGAAGCACAGGAGCCAGGGGTGGGGTCAGTTTCTTTCCCTTTCTCTGGAGCAACAGCCACAGTTAAATATACAGCACCAGAATACTACACAGCATGAACCAGTGATGATGCCAGGTCTTTAGCATGCAGTGTGAGGAGAAAAAAAAAAAAGATGCTCAGTAGACGAGGGCTTTGAATTAATCATGGACACAAATAATTGTTTTTTTAATGAAATTGCAAACCTCAGGGTTTCCAATTATTGTGTAAAATGCTGTAAAAATACTCTAAGGGGGGTGTTTCTGAATAAAATAATTAATGCAGTTGAATCTGTAGTGACAGCACAAGATTGCATACTTCTGTAGATAAAACGAAACAATGAAGTCAGCTTAGACTAAGCCAGTTTATAATCCTACTGATTAGACCCATAATAATAAAGCAGCTGAAAGCTGAAAGAATGTTTAACGTGTGTAACTATCACCTTCAGAGCAGACTAAGAGCTATGACTATAGGAGTGTATTAAATGGGCAATCAGCGCCACGCTAGTGAAGAACGTACTGTGCTGATAGTAGACAATGATGAATGACCTGCTCTAATGCATGTGTATAATACCTACTCCCCAGACACACGCAGCGTGTGACTTGTCTATACATTAGCCATTAATCACACTCACTTTCACTACTGCAATACAGAATATGCTGCTTGCTAGTGTAACAGAAGTCAAAACAATTACAAAGCATACAGTTTAGTACTAACAGTAGGTTTCAAACTCATTCAGTCATGTTCATATTCTGTAAAACAACCTCATTTGTTTTAGTGTAAATAAATGGGGGTAACAAACTATGAAACTATTAAAATATCGGCAGATATTTATTTGACTCTTCCAAGCATTAGAATGTTTGTACAGACCAATTGATTTATCAGGAACAGGTGAGCTGGTTGGTCAGAATGGACTGATTAGTGACGTAAACCAGTAAAAGAATGAAGAAAACAGTGTGCGGGAAATGAATACATGTAAGGCTACTTGAATTTTGAACATAAAGATATTCCGAAACTCCGAAGAGGCACAGTTGTCTGCCTGTGCTGGTCTTTTTTTGTGAAGAGTTTTATTTTGACTTTATACTGTATTTTCTGGAGAGTTTTACTTTGACTTTATACTATATTTTATATTGTTCTTGTCTTTGTGTCTCTGTCTGTGCAGTCGTTGCGTAAGCAATTTCCTCCAGGATCAATGACATTTTCTGATTCTGACTCTGATTGTCTGGAGATCCTAAATTCAGTCTTGTTAGCTGATGTAACAGAAGTTGGCAGCTAGTGTTCTACTCCACGCTTCAAGTGTTTCACGCTCTTCAGTGACATTGTTTTACTTTACAGAGGAAGCACATGCTAGCCTTCACCCTCCCAGCTTAGTAGCATCATGTGATGGGACACATAATCAGTACTTTGATTATTTTTATACACTGAAAATATCATGAAAGCATCAAACCATAAGCTCTGAATCATCTATTGAGCCAAAACGTGAGTTGACTGTATTGTTACAGGTTTGCTGTGTTAAATAATTTGCTGAGTTGAAACCAGCAGTGAATCCTTAAGCTCTGTTAAAAGTTATTTTATAAAGTGTTTGCTTTCTAAAGTAATTTTAATGTTTTCAGTTGCAGTCTTTTCCGTATTACATTTACTTTCACAAAATGAGAAAAGTGATACTTTGAAAAACACACACATTACACAGTATAAAATGAACTGCAGGAAACAGAGAGGTGAATGGTTAATGCAGGCTCTGTGCTGGGCACACGATTACTGGATTCCACTGGGCATCAGGCCTGTGTCTGTCAGATATTCAGAGCCGTGTAGAAGTGTGTGTAAATAATCGCGTGTTGTGGAAATCCCAGGCTTTTGGTCCTCTTTCAAAAATCTCTTGAGTTTAACTAGTGACTCATAGTGGTAAACAAACAGCAGGCTGCACACACACATACACACACATACACACACACACACACACACACACACACAATCAGAATCAGAATCAGAATCGTGTTTATTGGCCAAGTATGTGCAAGCACATACAAGGAATTTGATTCCGGTAGAT
>JBBPCZ010122558.1:0-25576 GCA_037974445.1 Brycinus macrolepidotus | reverse complement strand
CCCCCCCCCCCCCTCTAAAATATCAGCACTATTCATCTTCCTGAATTTGTAACCTCCATGGTAATAGATATCAGATTTCTCTATAATACAGACTCAGGGGGTTTCGGTCCAATCTACATTTTATAAAAATGTATGTACCAATACTGGCAGATTCCCATGTTGGTGCATCCCTACTGTCTGCATCTAAACTTTATGCACAGGTCTCAGGGTAATGAATCAATTCAGCAATCTAAAGGCATATTGTCTGCTGTGGGAGGAGGGCGAGGTCCTGGACATTCAGCAGGAAATGCAGAATGGGGGCTTATTGATTTTTCATCATGCACTGGAGCGAATGGGAGTCGCTAACTCCCTGACCCTAAATAAAGCTCCTGGTTGCTGTGCTGCCAGAAGAACAATGAGGAGCAGCACTGGACAGTTATAGCACTGTCTGGCATCTTTAATAGGTAGAACATTATTCATTGACTATAAATCTGACCCGCTCATCAGCAGTATAACACTGTAGGGTGTGCTGAACTATGGCAGAGGAGCTAAGGAATCATTTAAATTAGTTGCTGTTTGGTGAACTAGTTTTTCATTCTTTTCATGTGTTGTCACATAGTTGCTCAAGAAGTCCTGCTATCCATCATAATGAACTGTGCCCTACCAAGCTCTTCACAAAGTTTTCCCATAGTTTCTTGACCCATCTTTTATGTCAAGACTGTACTAAAATGCTAGTAAATGTCATACCATGACTTTATCACATCAACATTTTTGCCTAAAATTCTAAACAGCTCTGACTTGTTGAGGCATGGACTGTGGTGTCTGGCACCAAGACTTTAGCAACAGACTCTTTAAGTCCTGTAAAGCTGCAAGGTAAGGCCTGGATGAATCGTACTAGTTTGTTCAACACATCCCACAAATGCTTGAGCGGACAGAGATCTGGGGATTTTGGAGGCCAGGTGAACACCTTAAACTTGTCATGTTCCTCAAAGCATTCCTGAACAATTGCACTGTGGTGGAGTTTGCATTCTTTCCACAGTGCAGTCTGATGCCATCTCTTCCCCAGGTGCACATGTGCCCAGCCATCCACTCGGCGGGGAGCCATTCATCAGACCAGGCCTCCTTCTTCCATTGCTCCATGGTCCAATTCCGATGCTCACATGCCCATTGTTGGCACTCTTGGCAGTGGAAAGAGGTCAGCATAGTCAATCTTAATGGCTTGCAGCTACACAGCTTCATAGGCAGCAAGCTGTGATACAGAATGTGTTCTGACACCTTTCTATTGCAGCCAGCATTAAAAACTCCAGCAATTTGTGCTACAGTAGTTCTGCTATGGGATTGGACTATAAATGCGATCGGACTCCTGTCACCGATTCACCACTTCTGGTAGGTACTAACCAATGTATACAGGGAACACTTCACAAGATCTGCTGTCTTGAGGTGTTCTGACTCAACTATCTGGCCCTTTGACAGGCTGGCCCTTGTCAAAGTCGCTCAGATCCGTACACTTGCTCATTTTTCCTTGCAACACATCAAGTTCAAGAACTGACTGTTCCCTTGCTGCCTCCACTGCTTGACAGGTGGCATTGTTACAAGATCATCAAATGTTTTTCACTTCACTGCTTAGTGGATTTAATGTTGTGGTTGATTCATATAGTTCCAGTAACATTTTACATTGTATATTCAGTATATTTATAAAAATAAATCTGAAAAGTACCAAAACAGGCAAAACACACAAAATTATTGAGAACTACATAAAATTCCCCGATATTGTCCATTAGAAACACCTAAAGCAGCAAGAAGGCTAGTTCTTTAGCAAAGTATAACAGGTGTTTTGCCGTATGAATTTCATATATCAGTATTCTCACAATATCCTTCTGCCTTACAGAAAGATAATCAGTGGCCACTGCTTGGAAGCAGTGAAGTTGACAGTGACAGCAAAAACATTTACACTCAGTCACATATCACCACATTCTTTAGCAGTACTTAATGAGACTGTTTAAAAGATGGAGTCTGCTTTGTTCTGGTCACATCACTGAAGTTACACCCATTAAACTTGTTTTCTGCAGAAACCTCTACTAAACGAAGCTGCAAGACAGATCAGCTGAAACCAATTACACAAAACGTGCTGATATTCTGCTAAGATTCAAGCCTACCACTGTGTTGTACAACAAGCAAGTTGTACCTAAGTGCACTTGTAGCTCATTCACATGGAAACACAGGCGTGTTCCAGTACTAGACATACCCTAGAGAGTTGTGTGTGGAAAATAACAAAGCTCAGGAAAAGAACAGAGTCTGCATCCAGCTGAGCTCCGAGTCCAAATTCTCAGAACCAAAGATGCAGAAAATGTTAAAAAAGAATGTCATGTTCATACAAAAATAAACAGCACTATTTAAATTTGACACGTATTTAGCACTGACTAAATACTGATAGCAGGATATTACAAACAAGCAAAAAACACTCAGGGACGTGCACAGGAATTTTAAGGGGCCATTGCTCTGACCTGAAAAAAGGGCACCCCCCTTCCCCCGAAAAAAAAAATCACACAGACTGTATGGAGAACTATTAATTGTTTTATTCAAAATTATTACTAATGCATATCACAATAAAAATGACTACTTCCATCATTTATGCTTCTTGTTAAAACAAATGTTCGAGAATAACCATCAGCAGACGTGTACTTTTCCTACCAAATCATTTAGCATGTGATAACCTAACATGCTGTCTGGGAACTGCCTGGTTCCTTACGTGGGAAACTGAAGCCGGACTTATGAAGATTTTAATTAATTTCATTAAAAAAAAAAAGATGACGACAGTTCGTTGTTAATCATTTCTACAACTTAAAAACTCCCCTTTTCTTACTACGTCAGTGTGTAATGGGCAGTTGCAGAATGCAGGCTGTGGCTCTAGCGCCGTGGATGCGTGCGACGCAGCTAAAAGGGAAACAGACCAGCTGAGCTTTCAGAAACTAGCTACATCCACTCACTTTACCTATAAGTTTATCGAGTGGAAGTGAATAGCTTGATGGCGAAGTTACTAGTCTCAGAACGAGTCTGTAACGTTAATGTTACTGCCATATTCATTTCTCTCTACCTTACATGAAGCGTTTCAGGTGGCGTTTGTTAAGAATGTGCGCAGTTTGCCATCGTTCAGTAGTATTATTATTATTATTATTATTATGTAGAGTGCAGTCCAACTCAGACAAACTAAAACATGCCATTCAGTTCTTTTAGATAAGAGTATCTATGACAGATGGCAGAGACTGTCTGTTCAAACTAAAATATTTCTCCTTACAGCTGTGTGTACGTGTATATTACATGTACATAGATACACATGATAGACAGATAGATAGATAGATAGATAGATAGATAGATAGATAGATAGATGGAGAGAGAGTGAGTATGTAAAAACTTGTGAAGTCAAACCGCTTTATTGCACATGCAGACATTTCCAGTAGGTCAAAATGTTTTTGCATTAATCTCAATAATAAAAATCAGCTTTGTACATAGAAACCATAATATTTTCTACAACCAAGCTGACCATTAAAGCCATTACTTCAAATCAGTCTTTTGTAACATCTCCAACATCAATAACACAAGAATAAATGAGGCTCTACCTAAAGAATGAAACATCTCACACTTTAAAATACAGCCACTACAATGTAGCCTAACATGTTACAGTTTCACTAGAGATTTTTTATACACAAATCAGCTGTGAATTCATGAGCTTCCACTGCAATCACGCTCACTGATACAGTTTCTTGCTTTTTTCCCCTCCTTCAGGAAAAGATCCCTTATCCAAATCAGAGGACAAAATCCCACAAAGACCCACTTTTGGACTCTCACTGGCCTGAAACCATAGTGAGGGAAGTTAACATAAGCACACCATTTACTGTGACAACTCAGTGGCATTTTAACAGGTTAAAATGCCAGCCTACTCCAGTACCGCTCAGAGTCAGCTTTTAAGACGAAGTGCGTACTGAAGGATTCAGCATAAACTGTAACGGTTAAAGTAAAAATGTTACCTGAAAGCCTGTCACAAGTCTCAAATCCGTGTGAGGCCATATGTAGGCTAAAGCAGTATTAAACTCATCAGCCATGAGAACTACATAACCTTTAACAGACTAACAGAAATTAACATTATCATTGCAATGTATATACAGATTCTCTTTATAAAGTACCCTCCACATTCTCCAGGGTTGTTTTTTTCATGTTTACATGATTAAAAATGTATGATTTAGGAAATGACTGTTTCTTTTCATAAAGTAGAATTTTTACAGCTCTTAAAAGTCAGTGCTCTGTAGCAGGGTTCCAGTCCTGCAAACAGTTCTGTATGATTATACACACAGTGAACATCATCATGTGGCCAGTTTTTTATGGCACATATTGTATATGTGTAACCAAACACAAAGTACTACAGATTAAATTATTAACAGCTTCTATAGCTTTTTTTATCACGTAATCCATGCACCAGGCCTAAAAGTACTCTACCTGCCCGAGTTCTCAGATTCAGTGCAGCAAGGCAAAACTCTATTACTTCAAATCTGAACTACCCTCTAATATGCACTGTCATCAGTTATCATCCGAGACTTCTCACCTGGTCATTTCATGTGTCTGGAGCAGTAAGATTAAATCTTTTCAGGGATTATCCATGTAAAATTGCAGATGTAAATACACCAAAGACCCACTTGTAAAAGGATTTAACTTCGATTGCTTAAACCACTCCAGGAGGTATCCAGTTTAGCCAAATGGCACAAGTACCTCAACTCAAATTTGACTGCCCAAACGGTTCCCATTACATTGTCATAACTCACGTGGTCCATAGCCATGATGACTAATGAGGGAGACATCCATCTAAACAGATGTTTTCTTGTAATCCAGACCTGTTGAATTCAGGACCTTCCTCTAAACTTCTGAGCAATGAGTTTGCTACTTTTGCATAGCATAGTTGTCATGACTGCTTACGATTTAATGCAGACCTTTTCAACTAACAAATGTAAATCCAAATGTAAAACATATCAGGATACAATCCAAATACAAGCCACATGAAGTAACTGAGTGCAAACAGGGACTCAAAATATGACTATGATTAAATTTCCAACATGGGGACATGTCTTCACATGTGTAGGCTCATCCAAGGTATCCACCTACTATAACAACTAAAATGCTGTGACTACTAAAAGGTAATAGAAACCAGTTATCATTATGGTAATGGAAATATGCCAGTTGGCCTCCATTCCCGTTGTGTTTTTATTCAGTATTAGCCACGTTAGCGTTTTCATTTGAAGGTCCACTCCAGGCCTCTTCTCGGTTCTAGGGAAACAATAACTATGCACTGCAGGTATGACTTCACTCTAGATCAGGAAAAAAAAAAAAAATCAATATCCATTAGTGAAACAGAGCTGTGCTTAACCAGCCAGCAAAGACCTCTCATGCTGCAGAATCGCTGAGTTAGTCCATCGTTAATAGTGATCACATATCTATTCAATTAGGCTTCAAGTAAACTAGGTGGTTTATTTTTTTATCAGTAGGTTACTGTTTAATACATCAGGCAGCTCCATGATAGTGTTAACAGTGTATGAAAGGCACTACTCAGATTCTGATTTTTGCATAACCAGAATGGACACTAGCTGAATCTCAAAGAGCAGAAATCAGGAAATCACAAAACAATTTATGCAGCTACAATGGAAGCTTAAAAGAGTCTGAATGCAAATTAACCAGAGAACATTTCAGCTGCTGTAGTGCAATTCAAATGAGAACAATACTACTGCCACGTTTCAGTCAGTAATGACGACTGTCTTGGCAAAAGACATGTTGCTGTAACACAAAGACACTGTGTAAAGATGCCACAATTCCTGATGTGGCGTTTGTTTTGGCATGATAATCTTTCATTATAAAGTGTCCAAACACACACATCTAAAATAAAATGGGTCAGAAAAATTTAAATGAAACCATATTGCACAAACATTCACATCCCTTACCTTTAGACCCGGTTTACACCTGGTGACTTCACGCATCTTTATTACACAAGTGTAAACACACTAAAGACACATTTTTAAGACACAAATTTAAATACGACTGTTGAAATCACTTGAGGAGGTGGTGTAAGATGCATTCAAGTCACGTAATGAATCTGTATCTCCAAAACACACTTGACAAGCAAAATCCCTCCCGCTGCTGTGATGGCACCCCCTGAGGTTCTGCTCACGTTAGAGACCACCTTTCAGACTGCTACCACCCTAATGCAGTGATCGCTGCAACTTCAGTGGATCTCATGATGTAAGATCCTCCTCTTATAACATATCCCACTGTGGATGAACCGGTTAGCTTCAATAAAGTGCTGGTTTGTTCTTCTTGCTACAACAGACTGTGTTTAAATGAACATGGTTCATGATGGCGATGAAACAGGAGGATGATCATTCTTAACAGTCGTCTTCTTGTTAACATTGACTGTGTCGTGCAAAACTCCACTTTTCTTTTCAATAACACAGAAAAATGAGGACCATCGCAGCTCATAATAAGAGGATTCCATTCTGGCTGAGTGGAGACTTATTGGACTATCTGTAAACATATGTGGATAAGTCTTATCACAGTACAATCCAGATACTAGTCACGTGAAGTGACCAGGTGTAAACGGGGTCTTAGTGTATAAAAAAATAAACAAAATATTGAGGTATATTACCAGTACATATCAGCCTCTAATTATCATCATTATTATAGTTAAGATAAACATTATGGGTTGGCTTTTGTGGACCAGGATGAAGATACATTTTCCTCTTAATTGAGAGGAATGCTGCATAGTTCAGGGCTTGTCCTAATCTTTGCCCAGGACACCATCCCTATGTGTGCCCAGTGGGTGTGGGAAGACAGCCATAAAAGATGAAATAATGCCACGTATGGCATGGTACTGAACTGTATAGCATTATTAAACTGCAATCTGCATAATGCTCTTATAAATTGGAAATGTTAACATGGTTACATAAGGTATATTTCCAGCACCTTCTTATTTTTGCCGCATCAAAAAATGTATTGACTTGAGACACCACAGTATCGTACCGCATCAAATTCTGAGTCATATGTAGTGTTCCACTCCTATGAATCATTGCTGTTACAATCATTTAAAGTTTTCCAAGACGGTTCATGAGATCATAATTCTGTGAAGTAGTGATAATTGCTGATCCAGATTCAGCGGGCCTCGTCGCTATGGAACATTTCCTCTCCAAGTGAAAGTGAAGCCATTCGCAACAGACTCAGGAAATGGACAGGAAATGTCAATTAACTGTGGAGAAAAGGTCAGGAGAGGGCAAGAGCACAGTGAATGCACTGGACGTAGACCTACAGCACCAGAGCAAGCAGTATCCGGACTCGCTGTCTAAAGGACGAACAATTGGGGCAAATGATCTGTCTCATAGATTCTTCTAGACTTTGTGAGCAAGCTCTGAGCTTCTCGTGAGGCCAGAATCGTAAAGCTGGGAGATTAAACTGGTAGGTACAGCAATCAGAGAAGGTCTACAGTAAATTTACACCAAGAGGATTTTTAAGAAGTCATCATGATACTTAAACTCTGATTCTTTTACAACCATGATTTAGACAAATATCCAAGTTAATATTTCACTTACAGTATCATTAAAGGCACAGTGTCACATCAGTACACCAGACATTCCCAGTCAGAAGCTCAAGCAAGGTCCATGTTTGCAAACAAACACACCTGTTGACAGCAAAAACGGCAGTGCACATGGTCAATGCTGAGCTTCATATATGTTTATGTAATGAAACTTTGTTGTTTTATTAACTATTGCATCATTTTCATAAGAGAAAACAAGGTTTCATCATGTACAAATTGAAGCAAAACACTGAAAAGTAGCCTGAGCATGGTCAATGCTAAGCATACTCTTCAATGTTTTGCTTCAATGATTACATTATAAAACTTTTTACATTATGAAAACAATGCAGTATATGCTCTTAAGCTGCTTGTCAATTCCACAGTCCAGATATCCATGTTCTATAGGAAAGAGAATTAAAGTGTATATGATTCAGAAGTCAGAATACATGTCTTCCTAATGGAACAAGATGTATTTTTAAAAAGAAATAAATAAGACTGCACTAACACCTACACCACATCTGCTCATATTAAGGAGGAATATATGTGTCAGCCGGGCCAATGGCAGAATGTTAAGCACTGTCACACATGCCTCACCCTGATTAGCATGGGGCACCAGAGCCTCCAGTTGTTCCTCACCTTCAGAAGACATCTGAGGCCACACAAAATCAGTGCAATACCTTTTATAGCCATTCTACCTGATAAAACCCCGATACACTGCATGAAGGCCCTTATCTTCTGCATTTTCTGCGAAAAGAGACTCCCATTTGCTCAACAGACCAAGGAGAAATGTGAAGGCAAAGGCAAAGAGGGCAGCTCATGCTTGACCCTTGAGATTTCAGCAAACATCTGAAGCTTATACTCTATATCTAAAGCCCTCCAGTCACAGAGGATACTACAAAGCTCTGTGTAGCCTTCTTCTTTCATGTATAAGCTAATTATCAAGTATTTCATGACTTTTGTCCTAAAAAGCACAACTAGGGCACATGATCAGTGGTCACGTAAAGCTGCCCACATAGCCCCTTTAAAGTTCACATGCCTTGCAGCCATGTGACAATGTGTACCAACAATAAGCTGCGAATGTTGATTACATAAACAAACAAGATGGGAAATATTCACAACAAACGTGGGATGACTTGAGGCCGTGACAGAAAGGATGGATCGGTAGTCAGTGTGGATCAGCCTCTTATCTAAATGGACTCTCTGAAGCGCTTCTATAGAGTTGTTCACATTAAGAAAGAAAGGAAAAAAAAAAGCTCAGTAATAGCTTTGTGTTGAATGGTGTTATCACTCATGACTGCATCCGCTCTAGAATGCCTGTACCTCAGTCTCCTCACACACTTGGCAAGGCTGAGAAATTAGAAGTGCTGACTGGACTTGGATGGTAATGCATGGTTTGTGTAAAGTGTAATCCTGCGGAGTTTTGCAGTTCTGTGCAAATTAATGTCGTTTTATGCAGGAGTTTCTATATATATATATAGAACCTCACACAAACAGATGGTGATCCTATTTTTCATACACCGGGATTCAATTGGTCATACTGAACTTCTGCGTTAAATTGTGAGACAGTATAGCTCCATCCCCTATATGACAGCATTTGTTTGAGCTGATAAGGGCCACTCCAGAAATGTTATTTTCCATTTCTTCACGCACCCTCGTCTTATCAGGATGTCCCTGTGGCTTCTCTTGCTCGTTGTATTCTGCAGGGAGGTGCAGTGCAGAAGACTGTATGACCTCTCAGTTTCTCTCCATTTCTCTTTCCATGCTGTCGCACACTGAGGTCTACTGCATAGGCATCATATTCAAGCTGCATTCCCAACTAAAAAAGCATGTCAAATGTCAGTGTAGTCTTGGTTCTCTAAAGGATTAAGGATGAAGAGGCCTATCAGGCACACCTGTCAGAAAATAAATTTATTATTAGAAGCGTGGGGCTGTGGGGCGCCCTGCATATTCCTTTAGAGAGGCAACACCAAGCAGAAGTGTTCCCTCTGTGTACAGAAAGGTACAAGCATTATTGCTCAGATGCAACCTTGCTGCCTTGATGGTTCACATTTGTGTTTGTAAGTGGTCCATATCTGCCAGCACAGCACTGAAGGGACCCGTACATACAAGTTAGCCGTTATAGACACGCTTCCAACATGGGCTCATTACAACAATATGAACGTCCAGTGAAGCGTGATGTTTAAAGAGAATCCAATCTGGGCACACACTGTGTATGTAACTCGTCAAAGACCACGAAATCAGTTCAAATGTGACTTGGAAAAATCTGGCGTAGGAGGGGCTGCACGGCTTTTGTGTCACACTTACATCAATAAAAACATCCTAAAAGAGTATAGAAATCTTACTTGCACATCTGTTTTAATCATATCAAGAAGAGGCAAAGAAACTCACTTGAACATTTCTTCTCACAAACATTTTGCTGTGTAAGGCAAGCACCGAGCCAATACTGACATACAAACTAGATAAGCTGCAGATGCTGTTTTATTTCTCTACATTGCTGACACAAGGCTGCGCCGCCACATCTGTCCAGCCTTAAAACAAATGATGGTGCGACAGATTCTCCATCAGAGGAGCACTATAGTATACGTTAGGCTGTCAACTCAAATGGCTTACCTACTGAAAAAGAAATTATCATTCAATGCTTTGCAGTCCCATGTGATGCAAACGGCATGTGAGTTAGGAGCACCTAAAATAGTGCATAATGATCAATCACTTGAGTATTAAAAAATGAATGAACTATTATTATACTGTTGCTTCCCCTGATTGCTCCCAAGAAGAGCTTGTCCAATATTAAAGGCTATTATTACAATCAGTAATTGTACCAATAGAAACACAGCCCTCACTGTTTCCTGGCAGAGTTGGTTCCCTTTTCTTGCAAAATGACAAAGGAGGCAACAGTTAAAAGCAAGTCTACGCCTGTCTGATTTTTAACTTGTAGCCAGTTAGTTGCTCTGTGAAATAAAAGTAAGTAAAATAAAATGCAGCTCATGGTTCATTTGTTCAGCTTCTAAACAAGGGTTACATCATCAGTACAGTCAACTGGCCTGGCAATATGGGAGACCTGTACAGAACTACACAAGAGCCATAAGCATGACTATTTTCGAGCGACGCAGATGTATTTAGCCATAAGGATTATCTTGCAGACAGTCAATGATAGTGCTGCTCATCCCATTAAAAAAAACTAGAGCAGAAGAGGTGACTCCATTCAGCTCGAGTGCAATCCAGCTGAGAGCAGCCAGACAAAATTTTCACCTGGGTTCCACCCTGAGAACACAGTGTAAAGAATGTCAAAAACAACACTGCACATTTAGAGGCGCGGCAGACAAGCAGGATCTGAGACTGCATGTGCAAAACAGGGCGCACCGCTCTCCAGACTGACCCTGAACAAGGAGGAGAAAGGGCACTGATTAAAACGAGACCAGGATTTCATTGGAACAATGACTACATTAAAATTCTGATGCAACACCTGAATTTGTTCCGTTCCAAAATACCAATGATTATCATTTCCCTTCCCATGAACTACAACAGAAAAGACACAGCCCGCTCCATTTTTATCCTACAGCAAGATGCTGGCTGAAAGCATGGTCATTAATCAGCTTCACCGTTCAGGGCCTGATTAACCAAAGCCTTTAGCAAACCTAAAAATACTATTCGCGCCACATACACTATCTGTGTTCAGACCACAACATGGAACGCGTCACTCATCTCATCTAATCACATGCCTGCTTACTTCCTTTCTGCACAATGGTTTGGCATATGCTAAACAGGCTCGAGATGAAAAAATGTGCACAGTAAGCTGGTGCAGGTTGACTTCCAGATTGCTGGCAGAAATCTGTATCTACACACAGTGTTAAGAGGGGAAAAATGTTTAAAGGGCACACATCGTATATTTTTCTTGAATTATCCTTTTTTCCCCCCCAGAAATGACATCCACGCTGAGTGTCTAATTCAAAAAGCTGTCCAGGACGAAACAATACTTAAGCCTTAAATATGAATAGGAGCGGCTAAACTCGTGTGGGCAGAATAGGTGGATATGTAAACATGTTTTTGACATCACAAGAACAGTGAATTCAAAATGAGCAGTTTATTGTGGCTTATTTTCTAAACGTGGACTGTACGGACTGGGTAGTGAATGGTATGATCTGCAATTTAATGTTTACAAACTGAATCAAACTCATTAGAAAAACAGTTTAGAGATCTGGAATGAGTCCTTTAAGAGCATTTCCACAAATACAGGTGATCACTAAAGGGTCACAAAGGAGTCCTAGAGTGAAACCACACTGAAGAGTTAGGAAGAAATAAGGTTATATAAAGAACAATGACATGGCACGGTGTGAGGATACTGAGCAAGAGATTTACAAGCAGCACAAGCTGTTCAGTATGACACATTTGGAAACTGAAACTAATATTTTGTGTGTGTGTACATACATACATATACACACATACATATATATATATATATGTATATATAAAATTTTAACATACACTTATTAACACTTAACTTAATAACACTAAAAGTGACACGTACCAGACAAACATCAGAAATAACGTTAATATTCCACAAAACGTGCCTTTCCATCCAGGGCGCATTAGACGCCCCACATGAGGCTTTCAACCTTTAAACCCGGGCAAAACGCCGAGAGCTGGAACACCGTGCCAAGAGAAAAATCTGCACAAAGCCAACAGAATAAGCCGCACGTTTTTACAGCGCCTTCTCCGTTCGAGAGAGAGCCGACATGAGAGCAGCGCCGCAGCTGCTGAACTGTTCAGAGAGAAAGAGGAAACAACAGCGCCCAAACCTGAGAGTCCGTCTTCTTATTGTCCCCACAAACAAAGCAGAGCAGCAGCTCAGGGCAGCCGACAGTCCATCCAGCAGGACAGGAGAACATCAGGGCTGCCGCACACCGTCGCTGCCATTGTGTGTGTGTATGTGTGTGCGTGTTTGTGTGTATGTGTGAGTGTCTATGCGTGTGTATATGTTTGTGTGTGTGTGTGTGTGTGTGTGTGTGTGTGTGTGTGTGTGTGTGACACTACTGCTCACTGCTCTCCACTGTTTCATTAATAGAGCTCCAGAGTGTCACACTTTTAGCCGCACACAGGAGGACCGACTTCAGCCACACTCACTCGATCTTCAGTCGGTCAGTCAGTGCAGACTGGTTCACAGGACTGTTCTCAGATAAAGCAGGACATTCAAGTGCCCCTCGTCACAATAAGCCTGAAGCACGGAGACGTTATTGGAGCCACTGTCAGTAGTCAGGCACTGTCAGTGGAGGTTACAGCAACAGAAGATCACCCAAACACACACGAGAAGAAAAGGGAGTGGAGGATATCGATGATCACCCATTAGAGCCTTTGAGCGTGTGTTTGTTTCTGCGCGTGAATTAAAGAGCTCCTCTGTGGTGTGGTGTTGCAGGAGAAGCCTCCTGAGAAGCAGCTCAAACGGGCATTAAAGATTAACGATAGCAGACAAATTTCCAACTGAGGAGCGTCTGCAGGGGGAGAGGGAGGCTCAGGCTGTCATTTCTCACTTGGGGTCCAGGATGGTGATGTGAGAAAGGGGGAGAAAAAACGATGCTAAACAGTCCGGCTCGAAGTGCACGACCAATTTGGTGTGAAATCATCTCTACTCACCTTATTGTCCCGATGGTTTGTTTATTTCTCACCGCATGCGTCATGTCCCTGACTTCCGCGATAGTGGAGCTGAAAAACTGAAGGGAGGGAGGGGGGTGAAGAGGGGGAGGGGGAGGGGGAGTGCTGCGGTGCGCATGCGCACTACCATCCCCCAGGCTCTGTGGCTGCAGTGGAGGGCTGGGGTTCATTTGTTTAAGACCTGCTCCCAACTCCAGACCTGCAGTCCACCTGCTCCTACAGCCCTGATTCACATCAGGAAGGACTTTAATTAGCTAATCAGCTCAGATGATGACTCCAGTTGCACAATGACCTCAGCCCTCGAGTTGGGCAACAAGTCAGGAACTGGCTCGGATTGGAAAACCACATATCTTGGGAAACCATTTTTTTGGAATTTCCACTCTACTTTAATAAAGAGTTTGCAGAATGCACAATGCATTCCCTAAATTAAGCTGCAAAAACAACTAATTCAAAAATGTGGTCTTTTTGTAACATCATGAAAACACAATGTTTAAATATCTCTCTATTTGTATAGCTATTCAGCCCACAGTAATTTAGCTCCGCCTATTCGTGTTGAAGTGACAAGGAGTGTTTCAGCCCAGACTGCTGGTTGAATAAGGTGCAATACAGGGCAGCCAATCAGAAAAGAGATCATTTACATATGTCAGAATTAAAGATGTGTGAACAAAAACATTGTTTAATTCTGAGAGATAAAGTACAAGAATACAGGGGTAATTATGTATGATATGTTAAATGTGATCAAAAAGGTACATTTGAATGATACACGTTGACCTCAGGCCTGGAGTTGGGCAACAAGTCATAAACTGGGTCGGACTGGAAAATCATATTTTTTGGAAAGCCATTTTTTTGGAATTTCCATTTTACTTTAATAGGAGTGATGTAGTATGTAAACACTGTTTGAAGTTACAGAATGCACAATGCAGTCCCTAAATTAAGCTGCAAAGCAACTCATTTCAAAATATACTGTTTTTGGGGCAGCTGGTGGTCTAGTGGTTAGGGAGTTGCCCCTGTGATCAGAAGGTTGTGGGTTTGAATCCCAGGACTGCCAGTGGCACCACTGAGGTACCCTTGAGTAAGGTACCGTCCCCACACACTGCTCCCTGGGTGCTGCATTGCTGGCTGCCCACTGGTGAATGGGTTAAATCCAGAGAAAGAATTTCACACTGTTCACACTGCGTGCTGTGCTGTGGTGTGTTCACATGTGACTATAAGGGCCACTTTACATCACGAAAAACAATGCATTTAAATATCTCTCTATTTGTATAGCTATTCAGGCTACACCAATTTAGCTCCTCCTATTCTTGTTGAAGTGACAAGGAGTGTTTCAGCCCAGCCTGCTGGTTGAATAAGGTGCAATTCAGAGCAGCCAATCAGAACAGAGATTGTTTACATATAACAGTATTAAAGATGCATGAACAAAAACAGTGTTTAATTCTGAGGGATAGAGTACAGGAATACAGGCATAAGTATGTATAATATGATAACTATGATACAGCATCAAAAAACTAAATTTGAATGATTCTTTTCAGAGCACTAATGTATCATCTTTGTGAAAACCACTGTCAGTTGCATGCAATTCCGCATCTGGTTGCATGCAAGACAAAAGTGGTGGAGCAGGACAGGTGAGGCTTGTGCAGTGGGCACACCCGTGCTCACACGACTGGGCTTATTTCTGAAAAGCTTATACATTCTAGAGATTTTGACTTTTGGGATTATTTTTGTTAAAGGGTGACACGGCATGCATTGAAAAAGTTCTATTTTGTTTATCTGAAACAAATGAACCTGTGGAGAACATGATTAGAGCTCTGTAGAATCAGTATATTTTTATACAAATGATCAAATCAAGACTTTTAGAACCAAAGGTTTTCCTGAACCTGAAAAAAATATGTATCATTACATTTCTAGAGCACATATATATGTGTTGTGTGAATAGTGCAAACAATAATTATATACTAAACATAACATATGAACACAAGGCACTTATTCAGGCACTCCTTATTTTTGCTGAATCGAAAAATGTAGCACATTGAGACGTTACTGTACTATATTGAATCAAATTTTGAAATATGCACATATAATGACACATCTAATTGGGAACCAGTTATAAAGGGCCCATTAGACTGTGCTGTTTTTGTGATGTTACAAAAACCACTGTGTTGCCTCATTCACAATAATGTTATAAAGAGTGTCTTAGCCTGAACTGCTTAAGGAATAATAAAGGCATTTAAAGCAGAGGCCAATTACATATTCACTATATAGCCAATATTATTTGGACACTCCTCCTAACTACTGAGTCCAGGTGTTTAAGCTATACCCATTGCTAACAGGCATATAAAATCAAGCACATAACCTTGCCATCTACACAGACACTGGCAATAGAATGGGTCATACTGGAGAGCTCAGTAACTTTAAACATGGCACAGTCATAGGATGCCACCTTTGCTACAAGTCAGTTTGTGAAATTTCTGCCCTGTTAGATCTGCCCCGGCCAAATGTAAGTGAAATGGAAGGATCTAGTAGCAACAACAGCTCAGCCATTAAACTTAGAGTGGCTGCTGAGTGCTGAGTTCCAAATCACCTCTGGACGAAACATCAGAACAAGAACTGTGTGTAAAGAGCTTCATGAAATTGTTTTCCACAATCAAGCAGCTACACACAGGTCTAAGATCACTATGGGCAATGCCAAGTGTCGGCTGGATTGGTGTAAAGAATCCGCCACTGGATTCTTCAGCAGTGGGTAAATGTTCACTGGAGTGATGAATCACGCTTCACTATCTGGCAGTCTGATGAATAAATCTGGGTTTGGCAGACAGAGGAGTTTGAAGGAGATCAGGAGTTACAATGGGCCGGGACTACTTTTGACGGTTTGGACTCCGCCCCTTAGTTTCAGTGAAGGGTAATGTTGTCACAACATTTATTATGTTTATTATTTATTATTTAGAGGCGATGGAGAGAAGAGCCAAGTGCTGGAGTCCCTGAAGAGGAAGAAGCAGGTGTGCCCAATAAAAGAGATCAGCCTAATTTTTGACAAACACCTCATTCACTATTGTAAACATATATGAAATACAATATAATATACTTTTTTCCTTTTTTTTTTTTTTATATATCACTCTCCAACATGGAACGATGGTTCGGCTAAAATAACAATTGTCTATTTAATTGATTTGATATCTAAGCACAATTATGGGTTTGAAAAGTAATGTAAAATAAAAATTGTGTGAACATTCTAAAATGTATAATACATCACAGTCATCAGTAAATTTACTATAACTTTTGAATTAAAGATGATACATTCATTTCAGTTTTTTTGCCGAGTAGTTTACAAAATTATATTGAACAAAAATAGGTTTAAAAGAATAGGTTTTTAAGGATAAATAATATTTAGAGAAAGTTCTAAGTTAGGTTTTTTAGGTTAAAGAAGGGATTCTCCTGGCTAAAACCACAAGTATATGGCAGGAAAGGGTTAACATTACAGTGTACAAAGAAAGTTTGCACAATGATATGCTTCCAACTTTGTGGCAGCAGTTTGGGGAAGGCCCTTTTCTATTCCAGCATGACTGTGCCCCAGTGCACAAAGCGAGGTCCATAAAGACATGGTTTGATTGGTTTGGGGTGGAGGAACTTCAGTGGCCTGAACAGAGCCCTGACCTCCACCCAGCGGATTACATTTGGGATGAATCAGAATGTCGATTGCAAGCCAGGCCTTCTCCAACATCAGTGCCTGTCCTCAGAAATGCTCTTTTGACTAAATGGGCACAGATTCCCACAGATACATTCCAAAATGTTGAGGAAAGACTTCCCAGAAGAGTCCTGGCTGTTATTGCTGCTGTTGCTGGGCAACTACACATTAATGGCCGTGGTTTTGGAATGGGATGCTCAATAAGCTCACACAGATGTGATGGCCAGGTGTCCACATACCTTTGGCCATATCAATTGAAAAATGTACTTTAAATGATATTTTTTGCATGACAGGGATCATGGGTGTCTGATTTTTGTTTTGTACACAGCATTATTATCACGAACAATGGATTTTAGGGAGTGAGCGAATATCTGCTGGGGTTAAAGCTCCCCCTCCTGTTCCTTGGGACCCTGTAGTCTGTTTGTTATGCAAGGTTACATCTTCTGTTGCTAGCTCGTCTCTGCCTCTCTGAGGGAATACAACAGAACCTCTCTGTTTGCATTGTGTGGGCCACGGGAGAGGGAAGGGATGGCTAGAGGCCATGCGTTGGGTTTTGTGGAATTTATGCTTTACACACTGCTTCTCTAAATGCTTGTTTTATCAACCAGTGCATCGAGGATTTTGAAGGGCTTAAACAATGAGCTCAGTTCACTATGATAGAACATTCGTCAGGAAGTGCCTTTCATGAATCACAGATTTGGGACACATGATTCACTGTTCCAAAGAGGAAAACACCTGAAGGATGACAGGAGTCATGTTGAAGTGTGTATGGACACGCAAGTATGATGAACCTGTTGAGCAAGTCCATGCGGATGGGCTTGTTTCCACAGACGTGCGTTTCCACTTGATATTGAATTACATATGGCTTTGCTAAGCAGGAAAAAATAAAGCCTAACCGAGAAATGTGAAGTCTTTGTTCTATAAGAGCAGGAACTACAAATAATTCATGCTAGGAGAATTCTTGCACAAGAGTAGAATCTTAATAGCTGTTAAAGAAATGACCAAAGGCATTTCTGACTTTTAGTTTCACACAGCACTTGCTGATTGGAAAAATTGTATGTTATAAAAGACCTTCTGACATTCTGCATTTCTTTCTGGCTGTGTAAAATAAATCACGGATTCAATACTGGCATAGCCACAACTAGATCCCACTCACAGAACTTATATTTACTGCCTTCAAAGGGCTCCTCCAGCCTGCTCTTGCTTCTGTGAACCACTGTATAACATCTACTGCTTTGTGTAAGCTAATGTCAGAAGAGAGTATCCATTCTAACCTCCCCCCTACCCAGGATTTTGGATCTGGTTTGAAATATGTTCTCTTTGGCAAGTACATGTTCACACATTCCATGAAGAGCACATTGAAAAGGCCAGGGCATCGAGGCTATTTGATCCCAGCACAGTGGCACAAAGTGTTACTGGCCGTCCACATTATTAGATTATGACATTTCTGGATTATCTAGATTATGCAACACAGACACTCCCCACCAGGAACCTGCACTGATCAGGGACGTCAGGAACAGTCACCAAGACTCTCAATAAAAACAGTGCAAACAGTGGACTGATATGCAATTCCAAAGCACCAACAAAACCTCTGTCTAGGGCAGATCAGAAAAAGCTTGCAGTTCCTGTAATCATTTTGCTTATTTTGAGCAGGACACCTTATATTAAAGCTCATTGTAAAGCTTGGTATAGCTGCACAGCCTACAGTATATGTGGTTAAGCCTAGCCTTCTGTCCAACGGAATTTCACATCTTTAGTAATCTGAAGGAAGATTACAAGAGGTAACTGCTACCATTTTTAAAGGAAAAAATACCTGAAAAAATATGTTAAAAGTCAAAACAGATCCAAAAATAAAAATGTTAAAATAAGGTATATAAAATAAATAGAAATGAGTATACAGTCAACTTAAATCATTACATTTTGTCCCTCTCAATTTAACCCCTTTCTGCAGGCCTCCTAGTGGCCATTGCATCAGTGGAATGGAAATTGCACTTTTATTTTTATTGATGTAATTAATTATTTTTAATTCAAACTTAATTGAACTGCAATATTTTATGATGTTATTAAAACTATAAATTTAAGGCTGAACTGAAGGACCTCTAGAACAGTCCAAAATTGCATTTTACAGCTACTTTGAAAAAAGGTTAACAGCATAACATATGGTGGTGGAGCAAAAAAAAAAAATTCCTTCTTATTCACATATCAGCAAGTGTGGCCTAACAAACGTCAAAACATTAGCACGCAACACTCACTCAGTTAAATCAGAACCAAACAGAGCCAGAAACCTTATTCGAAAACACTTCTAAGGAAACACAGGTATATTTTATTAGTTGGATCCTCAAATAAATACTGAGAATTTTAAGCAACAATTGCTGACTGTGCAATAATTCAAAAAAATGACAGTAAAAAAAGGAACCTTCACAATGGCAACCAGCTAAGTGTCCACATCTTACCACAGCAAGCCCTTCTGCAAATAGTTAAGAATGCTACATGGCCAGACTGCATAGTGGTTATTTATAGCTAGCTGACAAACACTGCATACTTCAGTTCAAATGAAACGCAATTATAGACAGATCTCTTTTTTTAATCATAGTTGTGTAGTACTTGGTATGATGTCGAGTAGAGAGCTGTAGGCCTGAAATGAACCAATTCAGAGAAGAATAAAAAAAAAAAAGAGCTGAATATTGGGACACTCAAACAGACAACATAACACCATCACATACACACATAATTCAGGCTCCCCTCTTCCCATGTAATATTCAGTATTTCTAAAGTGCATCTCTCAAAGACTTGTCTTGTGACATCATCTCTCCAATTTTAAGAAACAATTAAAACAAACCAACAAAGAAAAAAAATTATATATATACACATTTATGTTAAAAGTCATGCATTATGTTCACTGATAGGTTTGTAGTGTAATGGAAACAGCTTTAGAATCAACTTATTTCTCATGCCTGGTTCTTTTTTGTTTTCTTCTTACTGTACGGTGAAGTAAAGAAAAAATTCGCATTTGTGCAAAAGTAATAGCTGAAAAAAAGCATGTGCTATTTTTTTGCTCTGTTTCTACACATAGGATCCTTGACAGTTAAGCAAACACGGTGATAAAAGCACACACTGGTGATAACGTTCTTGCTATTAAAATCACTTTTAATGAGTATCTTGTATTCCACCTTGGCTTGTCCATACAATGCTGTTATATTTTGGGCAGCTTTGGTGCGCTAATGATGGGGTTGGACTCCTGTAGAAAGCGGCGGCCTGCACTTTTATAGTCGTAAGTGCAGTCATGGGTCTCTGCATAGCGATGTGTGGAGCAGAAGTTGTTGCCACACCTTAATTAAACAAACAAAACACAATCATTAGGAGAGGTACAAACACACATTTGGTCACAAAATGATTCAAGTGGTACAGAAATCTCTATGAAGTCCTGCATGTTTTTGAGTGTTGAAATTGTCAGATCATTTTTTACTATTTAACATTCAGTATGACGAATTTGACTGTGCTATTTACATTTAGTTTCTCTTCTCAAAATGGGAAGGCCACACAGATAATATGTAATTAGAAATAATTCATTAACCAGGTCATAGCAGCCTGCAGTACAGGTAGTCCTGAAGTCATCCAAGATTATTCTTTGTTCTGAGGCTTTAGAATGTCTGCAAACAAGCTGAACTCTTGTCAAACACTTATTCATTTGGCATCTTTATCCTTGCCCTGTATGGAGCTCTCTTACAACACTAGCCTTGCTTTAAAAAAAATAAATAAAAAGGTCTCGGTTTTACAGGCAGAATAGGCCATGTGGCACCTGACAGGCCACGTTCAGAAAAGGTGCTTTTCAAAAGAGTTCAATAAGGTTCTATGCATTACAAGCACTGGCAGTGGAGAGACAGAGACATAAGCCAGCCAGGAACACAGAGACATGCCTTCACAAATTTCAGGGCAGACAAAACCAATAAACTCTTTTGAGGTCGAAGTCATCATAAACAGAAGAATCTGATCCACATCAACAGCCTTGATCTATGATATACTCTGCGCATCATAAAACAACAGATATTCCCTCCAAAACACACGGCATATTCTTTTTTCTTTTTTTTTTTAATCCAGCAGACTTCACACACTAAGAGATCCAGAAGTTCTTGAAATAAACTTGGCTTACCACTGAAACAAAAAGTATTCTACAGTTTCGATCAAAACACTCAAAGACACCCCGCTTAGACTGAGAGCGCTAGCCTATCCAGGTTCAGCAAGAAAAACACAGTGGAGCATGGGAGACCTGCATTCATAGCTGGTGGCTAGCCCAGTCTTCTTCCCACACAAGAAGCAGTGCTTTGAAGTTTTCTTCTTTGAGCCAACAGGGGCTTTCACGGGAGGGAGGTGATATGTTGGAGTGCCTGAAAACATTTTAGGCAACAAAACCAAAAAAATGTTAGCATTTTCTATTAAAAAAAAAAAGAAAAATGCAAGTATAATCCTCATATTTACACCTGTCAAATATTACATAATTGCCTGATTAAAATTACTTGAGCTGATTGCTGTTATTTTATCCACAGTCCTTAGGGTTTCAAATCCTGTTTATGTGGCAACAGTTCAAGAATTTGAACTGGGTGCATTTTCATCTGTTCATCTGTGGTAAATATGTATGTATAAAAGAAAGCAGAAAATGCATTTATTAAGACAAGCTGGCTGTGTCTGATGAAAAAAAACTCGTGTGCTACACTGCATTTAGAGGGTAGCAGTGCGTAAGGTTTATTTATTTTCACTTGAGTAACACTGCGTTGTCAGACTGGAGCTATGTATCGAAAGCTACAAAATAAAATGGCTAATCAACTGATTTGGCCACTTCTATACTCCAGTAGTTGTTTACAATAAATAAATAATTTTAAATCTTTTTTTTTTTTTCAGCAATTAATTGTCGGTTACAATTTTTCTCAAGCCTATTCATAATGCATCACTGAATGAAAAAAAATGCAGTCCAATTCATTCATTAAAAGCAATAATTTTCCGTTCATTTACTCCCAAAGTGCAGCCATCTTCCAGAGTGAAGGGTCTCTATTAAGTGACTACACCACCAGATTCATAGAAATGGTTTAAGCTCTCTTTCAATTGACATTGTAACCTGTTAAGCAATGCTTCATTCACAGTTAGACAGGTCTACTCTGGAGTGTTCACAGATAGACAGGTCTACTCTGGAGACTGAGGTCTACTCTCAGTTGCACAAAATCACAAACATTTTAACAATTAAAAAATAATAATACTGATAATAATGACCACAACGATTTGTCACTTTACTGTAACCTACAACCACAACTAACAAGTCATAAAAGTACAGTGGGTATAGAAAAGAATCATCCCCTTCAAAATATTTTCATTTTGTTGCTTTGCAGCCTAAAATGGAGAAACACACAAAAAATTTATTTTTCCAGTTGTATTTCCTCAATGCAACTCATAACATCCAAGTGAAAGATATCAGAGCTACAGTTTAGAAAAAAAATAAAAATAAAAAAACAATCACTGAGATGGATAAAGGATCACACCATCCTAAAAATACTTGTAAACTCAGTCAGGTGCAACTAATCACCTTCTCCATTGCACACCAAGCTAATTGGCTTCCAAATGTGATTAAATGTAATTGTTTGATTAATACAGCATAAAACAGCTATTCCTGGAGCGTTTCAGTGTTTGGTTGTGCAGCTGAAAGCAAACAATCAGCTATGGGTGGCAAAGCACTGTCAAAAGATCTCAGGAATAAAGTTGTGAGTGTTGTGGACAAGTCAGGAGACGGATAAAAAAAAAAAATCAAAGGCTTTATCAATTCTTAGGAGGCCAGTAAAGGGTATAACCAAGACGTGAAAGTGTTTGGTACTACTAGGACCTCCTTGGCACAGGCTGTCTTTCCAAACTGGATGAAAGAGCAAGGAGGAAACCAAGAATCCTTTGGCTATTGTGTGCAACAATATCAGAAGTGCTTCACAAATGTATGGGAGGATTGCAAGAAAAAAGCCACTCTTCAAGAAAGGCCACATTACGTCTCGATTGAGCTTTGCCAAAACACACCTTGAAGATTCAGAGACCAAGTGGAAAAAGGTGTTCAGACCACGTGGCCTCAACGCCAAACAGCACATCGGAAGGAAAGCCAATACAGCTCACCATCCAAAGAAAACCAAACCTACAGTAGAGGACTGAGGTGGTAGCATCCTGTTGTGGGGTGTTTGGAGCACTTGTCAGGATAGAAGGAAAATGGATGGGGCAAAATATTGTCAAATTCTTCAGGAAAACCTGCTGCCCACTGCCAGGAAATTGTCAATAGGAAGAAGGTTTATCTTCCAACATGACAATGACCCAAGGCACACAGCAAAACTGACCACACAGTAGCTGAAAGAGAAAAAGGTGAATTGCATGGCCTAGTCAGAGACCAGATCTAAACCCTGTTGAAAATCTGTGGAATGACATCAAGATTGCAGTCCACCAACAGTCACCATTCAATTTGACTGAGCTTAAACAGCTTTGTAAGGATGAGTGAGCATACATTGCACA
Source organism: Brycinus macrolepidotus (assembly GCA_037974445.1). NCBI lineage: Eukaryota > Metazoa > Chordata > Actinopteri > Characiformes > Alestidae > Brycinus > Brycinus macrolepidotus. The sequence continues at coordinate 2,141 of JBBPCZ010122558.1, read as the reverse complement.
GTCTAGATGTGCAAAGTTGGTAAAGAAGTATCTCAACAGACTCAAGGCAGTAATTAAAGCAAAAGGTGGTTCCACAAAGTACTGACACAGGAGATAATCCTTTATATCTCAATGATGCGTTTTTTTCCCCTAACTTATCAAATCTTTCAGTTAGACGTTATAGGTTGCATTGAAAAACTTTGTGTGATCATTTCAGGCTGCAAACCAACAAAATGTGAATATTTTGAAGAGAGTGATTCCTTTCTATACCCACGGTAGAACGTAAAGGAAGCATACGACAATATGATAACAAATCTTGTGTGTGGCAGAGACAGTCATGAGAAGCACTAGGCCAGGCACTGAGGCATAAGATTTGATATGTAGTTGGAATCTTCTAGATCCACCAGTTCTGATGTATGCTTCCACAGATGTGTTTCTGTGCCACTGACAATCTCAAAAAGTGACAGCACGTTGGGGATGAGATGCCAGCACTGGCAGCGATATTTCTGGGAACATTTCAGAAAAATCACAAACACCAGCTGCTGGTGAACATCTCGCACTGAAACCCACCAACCCATCCCTCAAGACTTCTATGTTTCCACTGCCACAAGGCATAGGCATTAGGAATGTAACAATACAGACCGTAATTTGATGCAATTCACAATACTGGTTTCATGACACAAAACTGTCACACCATTCTGAACAAAATTTGAAAGAAGAAGAAAGATGACTGTAGTCAGTTGTGGCACAATGTACTAATGAGACTACAGCTGGAAGGTAGGGGAAAGGTGATGCATGACATGAATGTGCCAGACTGGGTTGTTAACTGGCGCTAGCTGAACTCTATAAACAATGCAGTTGCATCAAATAATCTTATGAAACGGCTGCTTATTCTCCATAATGCATTTGTTGTTGCATTGTTGCACCCTTAGCAAGTATGGTAGTTGGTGTTTGGTGGAAAGTCTCATATGGTCCAAGAAATTCTGTAGATGTAGAGGATGTACATGTGAATGGATCAACATGTGCATGCGTATACATTTGTGAACAGTATTGATGGGGGGGGGGGGGTTTACATTTCCTGTAGTTTGGTTTCGAACAGCAGTTGTCAGCAGCTTTTCTGTGAATAACTGAAAGTGTGGTACTAAACTGCTGGGCCTATACATAACATGTGTCAGCCCTAAAATGCAGAGTCATGGCCACACTTTTACCATGGTTTTCTCAACACACTACATGCTGAAAACTCACGCAGTGGCTAGAGTCATGACAATTTTAGATTTGTTCTTTTTCATCGTTGTATTTATAGTTGCTTCACTGATGCCTGCTACATAAAAAAAATAGGCGGGTAATGCGTTTCACTTGTAATACATGTAATTTCTGACTAAAGTTGCAGGTGGTCACCTATGACATGAACAACTTTATGAGAAAATGAAGCCTAGGCAAAGCTGAGAGCTCACTGACATTATATCACCCCCCATTATGAGACATTTAATGCATTCCTCCATTAATATAATGAACCTAGCTATGGGGGAAAAAAGCATTTTGAAGTCTGGACTGTGCAGTTACTGAAGATGAGAGATACTTCAGTACATCGGCAGACTGAGTCTCCACAAGTGATAAGGCATTCCTCTGAATGTGTGCAGTGTAGCATTAAATAGTTGTCTGGGATGCAGGGGGATGGAGCTGTGTGACCAAGAGTGGGTGCAAAATGCTGAAAACAGTTACAACCACAGAAGTACAACACACGGTTGAGTCTCCACACAAAATACAAAAATACTTGGGGGGAAAAAAGAGGCACAACTGGAAAGCCTGAAATTAAAAAGGAAATGACTGGATGTTCTGGTGAATACGATGTAAGATACAATGTAATGAGATCTGGAGATCTTTGACAAATTATGAAGTGTACAGACTTACCTTGTCTTTTTGTTGCACTGGAGAGCACACTTGAACCCAGAATACCTGATGGCTAGAAAGACATTCATTTATAGATAATAATCTTGGTACCAACACATCCATTACAGGCTATATTTTGTGTGTGTGTGCGATATATATATATATATATACACACACACACGCACGCACACGCACTAGGGATGCAACGGTACTCGGTAAAATACCGGACCGTTCGGTACGCGCTGCACGGTCCGGTACGCCCTTGTGTACCG
>JBBPCZ010122543.1:0-26577 GCA_037974445.1 Brycinus macrolepidotus | reverse complement strand
TTCCCTGTGTCATTTCACTTTATTTATTATGACTCAACTTAAATGTTCTGATTTCTTTGTATGAATTCAATATTTGGTTTGATGGCAATATCTGGTGGAGATTTTGTGTCAATAGCCCACTTAGGAATCCCCTTACTGATAAAAATGCTGATGTGTCAAATACTTATTTTCCCCGCTGTATTTTTGGTTGGTGGACTGTTCTCTGCCCAGCAGTGACACTGAGGTGTTTGTAAACTCCAGCTGCTGTATATGATCCACTCTGCGCAGCACACGCACTAACATTCCATAATATATATCACTGTCAGAACAGAAAGTTTCATTTTTTGTTTTTTGTTCTTTGATGCATTTGAAAATGCCAGATAGTGTTGACATTGTGTCAAAATTTCATAGGGAATAGACAAAAATTAATTGACTAATGATAAATATTAAAATCATGTTACAGTAACTTACGCAGTATATATGTATGTCTGTGCATTGCATGCATTCATTTAGCACACAGCTTAATTTATTTATTGGGCTAAATAAATTAAAATGGAACAGGCCTACCTTTTTTCTCTTTTTTTCAAAAAATAAAGAGCTATAGACAGGAAGCAGGATTGCCAATGTACCAATTTGGCCACTTTAGGCTTGTTCGGTAATTGTTTCATAAATTGAACAAAAAAGGACAATTAAATTGTTAATTGTACTTATTTATGTGGTGATGAATCATTTGCAAAAACTATCCTGGACAGTCTGTCCTGGAGGCACTGCCCTGCACATTTTAATGCTTTCACTGCTCCCAACACACCTAATCAGACTAATCAACTCATTAGCTACCCTGAACTGAGTTATGGTGAGTGTGTTAAAGGACGGAAAGCAATAAAATGTGCTGGGCAGTGTGCCTCCAGGAGCAAGGCTGGGAAACACTGTTTTAATCTACATTAGTCAGAGGGCCATATAAAGTTATCGTTTTGGAGATATGGGACATTTATGGCTTTTTAGTACAATAGGGGTGGCAAAAATGTAAAAAAGCTTTTAAAATGGACCGTAGTTCCGTAGGTCATGAATACCTGCTCAGAATTTCTGCCAGGTCACATAAAAAACCCACTGTGTGAACAAAGGGGTGTGTGTGTGTGTGTGTGTGTGTGTGTTTGTACGTGTGTGGGTAGAAGCGTGTCTGTGTAATCTCTGAGAACAAACTCTGCTTGGGGGGATAAAGCATCTGTTTTGCACTTCACCCCAGAGAAAGAAAGAAACCAAGAGAAGAGAAAAAGAGGGGAAGAGAATACAAGGGAAAGGAAGAGTTCTCCTCTCTGAATTGTAAAAGACATCAGATGGCCCACATCCCTAGGCCCCTGCCACAGCATGTTGAACTAGTGAAAGTTGCTGGTCAGTGTTGTATAAGCCCCTTTGTGTTGCTAATACCTCACACAGTGCTGGCAAAGCTAAAAAAAGGAACCTCTGTGCTACTCCAACTCACCTGTCTCTACTCAACAGCCAGTATGGTGAGACAAAAAGAGCATAAGTCATGACTCTAAGCCCTCTGCTTCTCCTGGAGTATAACAGAAAGGAAGAGATTAAAGCCTTGTTCCTGAATCAGTCTGTCCTTTCTCATTTTACCTTTATAATTGGTAATGTCAAGGTATGTGTCACAAATGAGAGGCATTGGTGCTGGATGTACGCGCGAGATGAATAGTGAACTTGATTAAATGAGACAAAACACATCCGAGGAATAAAACACAAAACACTACAGGAACACGCCAGGAGCGTTGGTAAATCAACATAAGGCAAAAACAAGGTAAGTAGATGTGAGATCAGACCACACCAGACTAAAGCACAGAGGTACTGAAACAGATACATGATACTTCATGATGGAATGGGAACAGCTAAACACACTGAAGAACAGGGCAGGGCTGGGGTGCGGCCAGGGAAAACAACAATAACAAAAGCACATGGACAACATGGCAAATATACACAAAGACAAGGCATGAGAACAACCTGAGGGCAAAACATTACAGATACCCCCCTCAAGAGTGCAACCCCTGAAGCACAAAGAAAAAAAGAAGGGAGGTGTGTTTGTTTGTTCCACACCAGCATCCGTTGCATGCAGTAAAGTGAACAAGAACCTTACGTTCTTACGTTCAAATGTGTTTCAGAGGGCAACAGTTTGGGGTGGTAGTGGCCTAGTGGCTAAAACACTTGCCTGTGAACCCGATGACCACAAAGTCACAGGTTTGAACCCCCACTTTCTACCACTGTGTCCTTGAGCAAGACACTGAAACCTCAGTTGCTCCAGGAGGACTGTCCCTGTAACTAATAATTATAAGTTGCTCTGGATAAGAGCATCAGCCTGTCACGTCCGCGCCGCCTCCGCCACGCCTCCAGCGGTCCCAGTCGCCCGTGTTCTGAATCGTGTTCTCCGGCACACCCCTCCACTCCACGTGCAGGTCTATTTATTAGCTCTAGTTTACGTCTGATTGTCTCTGTGTTGGTTTGTGTGTCTTCCACCCTCTCTGTGTCTTTAGTATTTAACACCAGACGATCCAGCAGTCTATGTGCATTCAACCTCCAACTACCCTTACCTTTCCTCCGGTCTCTGCATGGGGCTGCCTCCCTAAGGGCTGGGCTTCTCTGAATACTTGCACCTCATTGCTGGAAGCCTGGAGCACAGCGTGCTCCTCTATGTCCCTCCTAAGCGACTTTATCCTCGTCTCTGTTTGTGTGTGTCTCTCCCTCTCTCTTTCCTCCCAGAAAGAAGAATAACTTGCATCACTCTCAGGCTCGGGCATCTCTCTGTTTGGCGACCGCACATAGCGGAGCTTCCTGATTTCCTCACAACTTCTGTGAAGAAGTGAAACTCGCCTCCTTAGTAGACTCAGCGAAGGAGTGATCTCCTAGTGCCCTGCGCTGACTTTCCCACATGCACTCCTGGCCAGCCTGAGAGAAGGACTTCCTGTATAAGCGCTCTCTGGAGCTTATTAAGTGAAAGTGACTGTTTACGTTTCTCTGGACCTCTTTTCTGGATTAAAGCTTTGTGTTAGTTCACTCCTGCATCTGTGTCCTCCTTCCCGTAGCAGGGGCCATGACACAGCCAAATGTCCCTTTACCTTATGCAACAGTGGCGATGCAGAACAGAGGTGTTAGACAAAGGTATGTCAGTCACATGAGCATATTAAAATATTAGGACTTGTCAGAGAGGTCTGTTTAATAGATTTTCAGTTGTTTTATTATAATTCTATCATGTTTTATCTTATTCAGTCTCACAGAGTGGTGTCAAACAGTACTTTTTTACAATTCTCTCACTGTTGCAAACTGGGCACCCCATATATTCTCACTCTCTCTTTTCCACTATGTGGGCATTCTAGCTTTTCTTTATGGATGGTTCAATACTTCAACACCTTTTTAGAGACATTATGAGACAGAATGTCAGTAACAAAGGCTAACAAAGGAAAGCAGCCATGTCCCAGTTGAATCCAGCAAGCTGGAAACCCCTTCAGCACCATGGACAGCATTTCAACATCTCTAGTAACTATGGTCTCCTGAGGACAGCAAAGGCACCTGGGGGGGTTGGAGGGGTGGGGGGGTTGGGGGGGGGGGGGGTAATCCTTGGAGACCAGCAACAGATAACAGATTAAGGACACTGAGCATTCACAGTTGCAGCTGCTCAGTTGTCATCATAACAGCACTGAAATACAAAACTGTCCAATTCTCCTACTGGTGTTCTATTCTTTTTCCAAAAAAATCAGTTCAAAACCAAACTCACCTCACTTAGTCTAACAATCTAGATCTGTTGCATTATATTTATAACGTAATGTAACTAACCACCATTGTTCACTACCAGTGGGAATCACAGCTTGACCTATTCATGCTGTGCCCACAAATGTGTTCTTTTGGAGCAAATCTCACAAAGCTGGGCAAACTTTACTGAGCAGTGACAAAAATCTTAGTTAACAAAAACTATAATTAAATTCACTACATCACTCAAATTACAGTGCCAGAAAGGTTTTTTTGCATGGGTTTTGCAAGTTTAAAGAACCTCCGCATAATGCAAAGATTCTTGGAAGAATAGTTTTGTCATTTTTACCATTTTCTATCAAATTTTAGTTAGATAATTCCACTAAGGAGCTCGGTCTGGTTTAAGTCACTTGAGGTCATCTGTTACCAACACAATGTCACTGAAGTGATTAACTCACTCTGAGAAAATTGTTACATCTTTTAACCGTTGGCTGCTAAGTGGGGTAGAGGGAGGGCCTTTCTGGCCATGAGTGACTTTGGCATTGCCAGGGATTTAACTTGCAATCCTCTTATGGCTGGGCCAACACTTAGACAGTTGCACCACTTTGGAGACCAATATGTGAATGTTCTTGCAAGATTCTTCACACTCATTAACACATCTCATTAACAAAAAGTTTTTTAGGGAACTAATTTTTTTCTTACATGGCATCACTCAAAGAACATGGCACATTTTTAAGAGTGTTGTGAAGACAGCTAAGCCATGGCTAACACCAGAAGAACCTGGCTGGAAAACGTATGTAACACTCTTTATCTCTACAGAGACTCCTGCTTTAAAAGAAGAAGCAGCTGAAACTGCAGTGATCTCGTCCACACTGCCCCAACTCTCCATGACAGAAAAACCCACCCCTCTGGATTTCTCCACTCTTTCTCTCTTCCCACCACATTTACCGCTGCAAAGAAAAGCTCTCCCAAGTGCTTAACTAGGCAGATTCCTCCCACACCTCAGGGCGCTGACCCTTGGAGCTTCAAAACCCCACAAGTTGACTCTTCAAAGCTCAACCAGTGACCCACTTCCACCCCTCCACTAATGTTCTGACTCTCCCTTGCATCGCCTAAGTGGGTCAGGAAGGACTGGTGGGGAGGAGCAGAGAAGAAAGAGCAACAGCATTGTCTCTCTGATCATTAATGGATGGCGAGAGGGAGGACAGTTTGAGAAACATCAGCCCTCAACAGACATCTGCCTTTTACTGGCACCTATCTGCTCTGACAGCAAAACACACCCAGTGAAGCATCAAGAGACGAGGCATTCTTGACCTTTTTAGCCCAGAATGAAATATCTTCAAAGACTAAAGCAAAGGGTATTGAATCCTCTCTAAAGCCAACTTCAGCATTTGTAGATCAGAACAACTTGCCACAAGATGGATCTCAGTGAAATAGTCTCATTTTGAGTTTATGAATTTTATTACTGTGTGGAAACAGAGTATTGTGTTTAAATGTCTAAAATGTTTTAATGTTCAATATGTTTAACAATGTAACAATGTTTTAGTTACAGTTTTTTCTTTAGATTCAGTATTCAGGGTGATGTGGAGAACTAAATATTATTGCTTATTTTAAGAAATAGTATCATAACCTGATGAATATGTCTGATAAAAGGACTTGTTTTTAAAATAATGATCTTACACTCACACTGCTTTTTAAGACAAGTGATCTTGTCTATATCAGATTCATTGTCTTAATATGCATTCTTGACCTTTTTTGCCCCACAAAGAAATATTTTGAACCCATAGAACTCAGAGTGTATCAGTGAAATCTGAATTCAACAAATATAAACGGTGTAAAACAGTCTAAAAACCGGTGTTTGCTCTTCTACACGCTCGCTGTTTGCTGCTTCTTCGCTCCGCGTGCTGCCGCTCGGCCGCTCGGCCGCTCTCTGGACCCCCTCCCTCTGCGGGCGGAGACGATCCTGAAAGTTCTCCTGGGTTCAAAAATCTTGTGATTTTTTTTCATTTGTTTATAAGACCTATAAATAAAAGAAATTTGGGCATTTTTGTCTTTTAAGGGCACTTGCGTGTGATAACGTTAGCGGTTATTATTATTACATGTTTTTCAAATTACAATAACTTTGGTTCTCTGTGACACAGGAACACCAGACAATGCTCAGCATGACGTTTGACACCTCGAGCATCAACATAATCCGGGGGAACCTACATATAAGGAGTTGTTTTGCTATATAATGACAATTTATCATTTGTTGCGCTGCCGGCATGGATCTGTGCTGCTTGTGTTCAAAGGGCTAAATACTACAGCAGTGAATCTGCTCTGAAGCCAACTTCAGCATTACTAGATGAGAGCAACTTACAGTAAGATGTATCTCAGGCAACACAAGGTCTTCCAGCACTGCCAGTTATACCAATTATACAAATTAGCTCAGAAATGGTCCTCGAGTTCATCTTTCGTTCCCCATGGGAAGCAGGAATAGAGCACTGAAAAAGCAAACATAAAAGTGCCTCCTTCTGATTAGTATGGATGAAGATATTAGACCATGTGCACACACCATGTAATTAGATCAGGATGTTCTTTCTGACTCATGTGATTTTCTTGCGTCATGTAATTAAAGGAACAGGAAGGATCCCCAGCGTGGCCATCATGTAGATCATATAGCGAGTGTGGTGTAAGGCATGCTGGGGGTTCTGCTCTGGAGTTGTTGATGACTGAGAGAAAGCGAGTGCTAACACAAGTGGGCCGGGCAATGAAAGTGTCTGCTAATTATCCCAACACATAGAAAGTGCGGTGCCAAAAAAGCCTGTCAGCTTTAATTACATTTCTCCCTTTCATACTATCTTACTCTTCAAAAGCTGAGGATATATATGCTCTGCTATACAGTACTGTGCAAAAATATTGAGTCACCCCTCATTTCTTTATATTTTGCTTCCAAAGGACTAGACTTTCCTGCATTTTTAATGTAGTGTTGAGGGATAGTTCTCCTGAAGCACTTTCAAAGACTCTCATTTTCAGTCCAGTCCCTGAACCTGACCAGTTTCAGAGGAATGAGCAAAATATAAAGAAATGAGGGGTGGCTCAAGACTTTTGCACAGCACTGAACATTTATGTACATTTAAAAAGGATATTGAAGACACCTACATATTAAATGCAAATTATGCATAGCATGCCTGCAGTATCAAAAAAGTATTGAAAATGAGATGTTATGTTTATAATAAGCAGGAAATGAGCAGAAAATGACAAAATCTGCCTGTGGGGTGACGAACATTTACTAAGTAAGAAATTAAATGAGTAAGAATTAGTTATTTCACATATGTTTCAAATAATTTTACAAATAGTTCTTTCTCATCTCCCTTAACAATGTTAAAACTAGCAAGATAATACTCAAAATGTTACACTTCACTCAAACCGAAGTCTCGAATTATATGTTACAGAGCAATATAGTCTTACCAAGAGACTTCAGTGAGAGAAATAGGCTCATGTTGAGTCAGAATTTTATTATTGTGCGAAGAGACAGAATATGAAGTTTAAATGTTTAAAATGTTTAAATGTTTAAATGTTTGATATGTTTAAGCACATTTAAAATGCTATACTGACAGTTTTTTTCCTACTAGGTTTGAGACATTTAGGGTTATGTAAAAACTAAATATTATTGCTTATTTTAAGAAATTTTTAGTCATTATTACTTGATAAGTGTGTCTGATTAAGGTAATTGTTCTTAAAATAGACATAACGATCTTACACTCATATTGCTTTGTAAGAAAAGTGATCTTGTCTTCATTGCCTTAATATGAGACTGTTTTACTTGCTAAGATTTAGTTTTTTGCATTGTACGCTGATAGCCTGAATGTCAAACTGTTTGTTAATTATTTTCTTGAATATTGTATCATTTTTTCGCAAAAGCAAAGGTCCCAAATAACTTCCATGTCAATTCTGTAGAGCTACCATTTTGGAGTTTTTTGAGGCATGGGTGTTTTGTACATCACACGTACCGCAGTAGAAAACTGCAGTCTTCTAGAAATGCAGGTGAGAGGCGGTGCTTTATGTTTTATTCCCAGAAACAGTGACAACAAAAACAGCTGCCTTTGGCACTGGAGAGAGAGAGAGAGGGAGAGGGAGAGAGAGAGAGAGAGAGAGAGAGAGAGAGGGCTAATCTGTGCTTTTAAGATCTTTTATCTAACAGAACAGACTTAAAATCTAGGATGGGGAGCATTTCACACTTCTCATTCTGTGGCTGAGAAAAGTGGGAGGCTGACAGTCCCTGCTCTAACACACGGAGACAGTAGAATAATACATGTATACATACACACACATACACACACACACACACACATGCACACACACACACACACACACATAGGACCTAATCTATTTTATCATAATTGCTTGCACATACATTCAATCACATGAGCAGTTTTTCTATTATTCATTTCTACACACACACACACACACACACACACAAAGAGCACATATATATATATATATATACACACCACATACATATAGTCCAGCCCACAGCCTTTGCTCTTTGTTTCTCTTTCCATTATTCCTTGCACGATATGAGCTGTCCTTTCCTATTATGACTCTATCACATGTCTCACTCTCTCTCTGTCTCTGTCTCTCTCTCCCCCTCTCTCTCTCTCTCTCTCTCTCTCTCTCTCTCTCTCTCTCTCTCTCTCTCTCTCTCTCTCTCTCTCTCTCTCTCCCTACTGGCTGTGGAATGGCTGTAATGACTAGGCTGCCTGGAGAAGGTTGGTGCTCAGTCCAGTCTCTTCAGGGACACAGCTGCATATGTGTTTATGAAGCGAAGCGACTGCAGTGACAGCAGCCTCTCTGCTCTCACCCTTCAAACCAGGCCCCCCGGAGGAACAGCACACTGTATAATACCACCCTGCACTCTCGAGAGCAAAGTGCTTTCTAGAAAACTTCTGGATAAACATGAAACACTTTTTTCATGTGCATAGTGTGTGTGTGTGTGTGTGTTTGTATGTGTGTGTGTGTGTGTGTGTGTGTGTGTGAGTGTGTGTGTGTGTGTGTGTGTGTGTGGGTAACATAAGAAGAATTTCATTTTGTGAGCCTATTCATGGGTTGTGGGAACCAAACTTATAACCATTATTTCCAGAGGCAGCACTATAGTGAGAACCAACTAAATCCTTTAGCTCAAAAACTCTTAGTTGGTGTTAATTATGGCTGGCAGATTATGGTGGTATTTCATGATCAATGTGTGCATATATATGTATATATATATATATATATATATATATATATATATATTCCCTCTCACTTTTTAAATCCAAACTCAAAACCCATCTGTTTAAGCTGGCATATTTTCTTTAAATTATTTGCATTGTCCAATTTTATCCTGTTTTTTAATGCTTGTTTATTTTCTGCTTTTTGTTCTTGATTATTGTTTATCTATTTGCACTTCTTGTACGGTGTCCTTGGGTGATAGAAAGGCGCCTATAAATAAAATGTATTATTATATATATATATATATATATGTGTGTGTATAAATAAATCTGCCAGTGCTGTTAGCAAAATAAATTTTTGTTAACAAATAGGCAAAGATTTCTAGATAGCTATAGTGTACACTCCAAAAAAGCACATTTATTTTTCTTACTTTAAGAAATTTTACTAGGCATTTTTACATTTTTCTCATTTTCAGTAAATTTCTTCTAGTTTTTGTAATTTGCTGTGGTTTTATTGCAGTGTAAAGCAAAGCTCTGAATATCACAATATCCGTTTCCTGACAGTCTGTCGAGCTCATTGTTCAGTTAATACTGCTTTCTCTTGTAGGATGCTTTACTATGGTTTTTATTACACAGAATTCACAACTGCTGACGTTTATGTGTTCCTCCTCGGTGCTGGGTGGGACATGAACTGGAGAAAACGCTCTGATGCCTCTCCTCTCTCTGCTGTGCTCTGGAAGCACGTGCTCCTCTGATCCGCTCACACACGACAGAAACCAAATCACACGATCAGGCATATCCAGCACGGTGGGAGCTCGAGAAACCAGAGGTGCTCTGCAAGTCCGAATTACTGAATACCAGAGAGAGAGAGAGAGAGAGAGAGAGAGAGAGAGAGAAAGAGAGAGAGGGAGAGAAAGAGAGATGCAGAGACATGGGAGCAGGAAAGAGAGAAGAAGAGAAGTGGAGTAAAGGGGAGAGAGAGAGAGAGGGAGGGAGGGAGAAAGAGAGAGAGATAAAAAGAGAAAGACAGAGATGCAAGGAGGAGATGCAGACACAAGGGAGCACAAAAGAGAGAGAGAAAGAGAAAGAGGGAAGAAGAGAAAGATAGATGCTGAAAGTAGGGAGTGAGAGTGAGAGAGAGAGAGGCAGGGAGAGAGAGAAAGAGGCAGAGAGAGAGAGAGAGAGACCTGGATGTCTTCCTCACACATCAGTACTAGAACACCGTTTGCCACTTGTTTCTACTCTTAGAGAAAAGAAGGAGAAAAGTAAAAGAGTAGAGAAACAAGGCGTGAGACTCAGCTTGAGAAACGCAGGTGAGAGCTGGAAAGGAACGGAAGTCGTGTGGAAGTAAAAAGGCGACTAGAGAAAGAGAGGAAGGCCAATTACAAACCGACTTTTTATGTCATCCATGTCTGAAGTTGCAAAAATAAAATTCCTTGAATATCATCTTGTTTTAGAGATGTTTTTAAGTACTTGCGTCAAGTTAAGTTGATGGTTTATTAAGAAAGAAGGAGGGAAAAGAGGAGCTGGGCAGCAACATTACGGACAGCAACACACAAACAGCCCGGCGTTTCTGATCTGTTACAGTTTCCTTGTCAGCACAAGATCAGACTGTGACCTTGCTTCAGTCCAGTTCCTCTGAATGAGTCTGTTGAGTAGGCATTCGAACCTCTGCCTCTGTTTCACTCTGTGGTTCTGCTGTGCTTTCACATGCCCTGTGAGCTGCACAGTCTTGTGGGATGTGTCATGCGCTAAGCATTATAACAGGTGATTTCAAGAGCACTCGCACAAAGCGCAGTAATCCTACTTATACAGGAAAAGCCTTTGAATCAGCTTGGTCTTTTGTGACTACAGGCAATAATTCTCCACTTTCATTTCATCATTTTCTGCTCCTGACTCTCCAGAAGGGTTTGCACAGATGTGTGCAGCAAATGTCATATATTATGCTTCCAAATTCAGAGAGAAAGGGTACAATGGAGAGGGCTGCAAACATCTAATTTAAAAGGTGAATTACAGACGTTTTTTAACACTGACAAAATTCATTTTTAGCTCAGAGAAATGGAGAGAGGTGCAGATAAATAAGCCCCCAACCCTCCAGGTTTCTCACCCTCCAGCTCTTCAGCCTTCCAGTCTTACACAATCTGCATATCTTGATCCCAAAGGGCTCTCAGTGAAATCTGTAGTCCACAGAGGACTCAAACTGCAGCCTTCATTGGGAATTTATTGAAGACTTAAAACAGACGTATGCACTGCTGTGTTAAGGCCTTCTGGGACTCAGGGCTAGGAGCCACTATCACACCCCTATCAACACACTATTGAGCATACATAAACATAAAAATGACTCAGGGATATTAAACCCAAAGTCTTATTATTCGATAACCACATAGAAAGCAATGCAGGAGTTACAGGTATGAATCTACTGGCAAACAAAAACAAGCAAAGTATTCTCTAGGAAATGTCTGGATGAAGATGAAACTCCTTTTCACGTACAGTGTGTGCATGTGGTGTGTATGTGTGCATCACAGTGTTAGAATTTCATTTCAGAGAGGCTGGGTATAGGTTGTGGGGTCAACTAGCAAGCATTATGTCCCAGAGACATCACTATAATGAGGATGACAGCCACCAACTAATCTTATCTCTTATAGCTAAGCAATTGAAGGCATTAATCACACAATTGGCACGAGACAGTTATAGAAATCTGGCCTTGCTAGATGGTACTGGCCAACTCCTTTAAGGAGTTAAAAGTTATATATATGAAAAAACCTGCAAAGCTACGTTTAACACAATCCCTATACTGTGAAATACATTGCATAAACACAATCTTCTCTAGGCTCTTTGGCAGAACAGTTTGCTCTTGGCTTGTCTTTTGCAATGTAACTGAAGACAAAAACGAATTATAGATTAAAAATGGGATTTCTTGATAAATTACATTAAACATATTTTTTTATTTATCTACCACCTCAAGTCAAGTAGGTTTATTGTCATTTCAGCCATGTACACATTACATAGCGAAACGAAACAACATTCCTCCGGGACCACGGACCAACACAAGAACAAAAACAGAAATACCATAAGACAGCAAGTGCAAACAGGACAAAATACACTGAGTGCAAACACAGCAAGTAAAAGAAAAAACTCAACAGCAACAAAACAACAGGACAAGACAACATTTAGCACAGTCGACTTTGAATAAATACAATATTATGACAGATGTTGTATTCTAGTAGCTAGTACTGTTTCATTTTCTTCTATATGTTTAATCATGGACCTATTTCCCATTTTTCTCACTGTTGTCTTGAATACCTGGGTGGTATCCGGTGGATCATGCTTTGCTTTATGTTCATAAGGCTTTGTTAGTCTGCTATCAGCCTTAGCAGAGCTTCACAGCTAGGCCATGAACAGACTGACCCCTTGACAGATCTTTGGTCTCAGCGGTAATTGCTATCACTACTAATCCGTTCACAGCCCCTGTTGAGCATTTGGCACATGTGGTCTAAGTGTGCTGTTCTCTCTGCTATGAAAACTGTGTGCTGTGGTGTGTTCACGTATGACAAAATGATCACTTTCACTTCACTTTCACTTCAAAAGACAGTTCACTTGGTGTTGACTTACTTGTGTTCGGTGTTGTGAGGCAGGAAAAGAGGACGCACTCACAGGAGTTAGGAGTAATAGTTTTACTCAAAATTAGTGGGAAACAGGACAATGGAAATAACAGGCGCGCACTCTCAGAAAGGAAGGAGTTCACATAAAACCACGTGCATGTTCCCATGGACAGTGCAGATAGCATCCCTCCAATTGAGAGAATGAAGTTAGCACCACTAATCCAACTTGTGATGCACAACAGTCATGTACTCAGGTTTAAAAGAAAAGGAAACGCAAAGCAGGCTGGATCCACGATGAGAGCTCAGAACTGAGTATGAAACAAACACAAAATACAACACAAAAGTGACCAAAAGGGTGTGAGGGGTAACAGGCCAAGGTTGGGTTTGCAGGCCAAACCAAAATAAGAGGTAAAGAATTCAGAACAGGGACAGAGCAGGCTGTCAAAACAAAGGTCACATACATTCAGAGCAAAATAAAGGCAGAGTGTTACAACAGGTTTTTGTATCTGTTGCTGAAAAAATTGTTCGACAGATTTATGACTATGCATATTTAATGAATGTCGCAGCTGAAGAAGAAGAATTGGGTTTGTGTTGTTTTAAAAGGGGGGAAAAGGAAGCATGGCATGAAAGACGTTTCAAATATTTGCATTTTACACATAAAATAATATTTAAGCACAAATTTGTCTAAGCACAACATTGTATTTTTTTGCTGTGTGGTGACTTATTGTCCAATGAGATTGTGGTCCTTTACAGCCACTAAATTAAAGCCCCAGACAGGTGAAATGAATAACATTAATTATCTCATTACAATAAAACCTGCCAAGGGGTGGGAGATATAAGACAACAAGAGAGCAGACAGTTTTTGCAGCTGATGTGTTGGAAGAAGGAAAAATGTGCAGGGGCCAAATTGTGAAGACTGGACATCTGTGTCCGTGTATCTCCAAAACAACCCTGGCTTGCAGTGGTCAGTATCTACCAAAAGTGGTGAACCAGCGACAGAATCATGGGCACCAAAGGTTCACTGATGCAAGTGGGGAGTGAAAGCCAGGCCCAAGATACAGACTGGTCAGATTGCCAATGGTAACCCCAGTTCACTGCCACCATGAACATCATAATTGGAAGAAGACCACCTATTGGAGGATGCGTGTGTCCATCATGGTCTAGTCCAATGCCTGTGGTTGAGAGGCGGAGTTTCTATTTTAAAAAGCCATCCTGCAAGAGAATGTTGGGGAGGTTGTGAAAGCAACTGTGAGGAGGGCTGTGTGAATGGATGCTGTGCTTGTGAACTGTTTACTGGTTGGTTTACTTGTCGTGAAAGCCAGTTCCCTGTTTTGGCGTATGCTTGCTGGTTGTTGGGGGGCTAGAACAGGTAAGCCTGAATGCGCTCTTACATAGGACATACATAGGGAATTAATTTTCTAGATACCTTGGGAAGAGGTGAGCACATTTCCTTGTGGTTCTATTTGTGAAGGAAGACTATAGTTAGGCCTTTTTGTTTCCATGTTTTGTTTTTGAATCAGTTTGTGAAAAAACAAGAATAGGGAAGACTTTTATTGTATTTCTTTCTTTAGTGCCGCCAAAGTCCCCCTCCCCTTTGTGTATATATCCTGTATATATGTACATACCTTGTGCATATCTTGCATAATCCCCTCCACAACAACACCAAGTACACTTTTGCTGCATGAAAAGCCTTGTTGTGGAGTTTTGTTTCTTTCCTCCCCTTTTGGGTTTAGTTAGCAGTCTGACTTTTTCTGTCGTCCTGGCAACTAATCACCTGTAATGGGCCCTAAGTCACCCCTAGGCTGATCATGGGGTTGTAAAACCATAGAGCAGCGGCAGAAGATGGATGAATCACGTTTTCTTTTATATCATGTGGACAGCCTGGTGTATGGCCATTGCTTACCTGGGGAAGAGATGGCACCAAGATGCACAAGAAGGTAGTGCATCCCTCTTTATGGCAAAATATAATGCTATTTCTAACATGTTTCAGAGTGGTATGATTTAAGTCCCTCTCAACTGCTTACTTTCTATTACTTTGCAATGAGTTTATCACCTCATTTGTCCATAGAACCAGAACACTAGTAATTTCTTCTGACTTTATTTCAGCTTCTGCTATCATTCGAAAGTCTTGTATCATTTGCCATATTAACCATTTTTATTATTTTAAACTCAATGATCCAAAACTGTACACCACAATAAACCGCAATAAACACTCACAGATGAAGTGTCTGGGATATTTTAAGTGGTGTACAGTCTCAAAATCACCATGTTGGATGCAGACAAATGGGAAGACATGAGCAACTTTGACAAGGTCCAAATCTATACAGCCAGACAACTGCGTCAGCAATACCTACCAGCTGTGGTCCATGGCTGGACAAACCATTAATAGGCAACAGGGTATTGAACCCCAAGGCTCATCGATTTGTGCTATCTCATCTACTCCAAACTGATAGAAGAACTACTTGGGCAGTGGCCACTGAAATATTTATTGCTAGTTTCCTGGAGGGTTGTATCAAAACACACCGCGACTCATACCCTGCTGAGTATGGGTGGCAAGCCGGTCAGAGTGCCCATGCTAACCCCTGTCCATGAGCCTACAATGGTTTCTATTCTCAGTCATTTTAGAATTATTTTTATTAGTTCTGTTCATCATCTAACGTCTTAATGTTTATAGTCTCTTAATGTCCTAGTTATTCAAAACCTGTGAAGTTGTACAGTGTGAGCACATTAGAAGCCTTTTAAACCTGCTGCCTGATTTTTAAAATGTTGAATAGATTAGGTTTTTCTTTTTTTTAAAGGTGGTGTACAATTTTCCCATTATGTTATTGGTGCTAAAAAGAGTTTACATGATTTCTTATGAGTCTTAATAATTCTGCTGTGAAACTCCATGCGCTGATGATTTTTTCTTCATTCTGGGGAGTCCATTTCAAGGTTTTTCCTTACATTTTTCTGTCAGTATCTATGATTGCTGTTTCTGAGGGTTTTAATTTATCATGGACATTGATTGATTGATTGATTGATTGTCATAGATAATCCTGCAAAGTTCTGATGGGTTTACTCATTACTCAAGTTCATAGTAAAGTGAAATTTACATTTTGCATCTTACAATATTTATTTATTATTATTTGGGTTAACTTGCTAGCATACCATATGTCAACACTACATGTCAAAAGAAACTGTTTTCCTTCAAGAAGATGCTAATATTCCTAGAGCAAGTGTGAGAACCTACATAAAAACCACCCTAAACTCCCAAAAGAAGGAGATTCATTGCTCAACTGCAATCTTATCATTATTTCTGGGAGTAATTCGGAGAACTTCAATAAATACAGACCCAGGGGCATTTAGAAGAACAGCCAAGGGGAAAGAGAAGCCTAAGGCATTTAGAAGAGAAGCTGGGTAAGGAGAGAGGACAGAAGCACCTAGAAATGCATAGAAGGCCAGAAAACATGGAGTGCATTAGGATTCGAGGGACTCGGGCCAGACTGCAGGGGGATGAGACTCAAACACACATCGTGCTGAAACACACCCAGAGGCAAGTAGCTGAGAGTGGGAAGAGAATGAGGGAAAAGAGAAGGTATGGTGATGAGGGGAGAATGGGGAAGTGGAAAGAATGAAGTTAAATGAGACAAAGAAAGAGAAGGAAAAGCACATACAGTAAATAATTGAGAGTGTAGAAGACATATTGAGAGAGAGACGCCCTGACAAAGACGAGATGGCCCATCTGTGGTCTTACATAAAGTGTTTTCCTCATGTGGGATTAGGAATGTGGAAAAAGTGCTGTAATCTTAGTCCTGTGAGAGTGAGAGAGCAAGGGCTTGTGAACCATGAAACAACAGAAATTTTATTGTCTTCATCCTCTCTCCTCTCTCTTTTATTCCCGCCACCTTTTCTCCAGATAACTGCGCTCTTTCAGTTCACTGGGCGGTTTATTAGATAATTAGCATGAACAAACTCAGTCATTTGTATTGTCAGGTCTTCTGTAGTAAAATGGGAAATAAATTGAAAGGCTCACCATTCAAATTTCTTTCCATATATGTAGAAGTACTGTAAACTGATAAAGCCTTCTAATATCTTCTAGCATCTATCATCCATTGCCAATAATCTCCCCTCTTTTCCAGTTCATTAATAATGAAGTATAGCTAATGACCTTGCTACACATGCCACAGTCCATTCATTCTCTTCATTCTCTTTCATTTTGATTATAGTTTGGTTTGACCTTCTTTTCACAGGTCTAAATATATTGTACATAAACCAATCACTGTAAGACTGGATCATGATCACTGATCTCTCACTTCCCATGAAAAGAAAGAGGGAGAGATGAACTAGATTACTTGATTGTTATATCTCTGGAGCTTGTTGGAATCCAGTCAGGTGTTTTTTTTACATTATAAACCTAAGCGCCCATTTTTATGAGGAGCATATTTAATCATGCTTTGAAAGCAAACTCATCCCAATAGATGTTCCATTTCAGTCCTGATTGTCAAGCTTTGGGATTTGTCGACTTAACCATTAAAAATGTAGCTTTTAGAACCATCAAGGGAAACAAGATTTGCTTTGATAATGTGACCGGTGGGTGAACTTTTATTTGACACCTTTTGGATGTTGTCAAGAGGGTGTGTTATTTTTCCTCTCCAATTAGTGGGAGAAGATGAAGCAGGGTCTGCCTGCCTGCCTGACATGCAGCTCTGGATAATTATGCTGGCTTGCCACACTCCTCCTAGAGCTTTCAAGTCAGGACTACCTCACTTGGCATGTAGCTGCAGGCCATGGTCCCTAATACATTCACCTCCCTTTTATTTCTTGTAGAACCTTCATCCATTTTTTATCTCCAAAACATCCAAGATTTCAAACCAAAATCTGATTTACATAGAGGTTTTAGTAGTATATACTTATTTTGGCATTCATGCATGCTTTGTTCTCTCAAACTGCCCATATATTACATTTTCCCTGTTTTTTCCCTGATATTCACTGATGGTTGTTGGCGTTGATGCATAAAATAATCACTTTTCCCCCCTTTCGCTTAAACAGGTGAGTATCATTGTGCATTTAAGGGCCATTTCTTGCTGGAAATGGACCTTAAAAGCTGTCGCTTAGGGCCCCTGAACCACCAGGGTGCTCATGAATATGTAGTGAGCATATGTTCAGGCACTATTAGGCGTGCTGTAATTCAAATAGAAAAGTTATTTAAAATGTGGTGAATCTAGAATAAGTGGTGTTAGGGCCTTTTCACACCTGAAGTCTGTTTATATCAAATGAAAGCAAAGTGCATTTGACCCCTTGGTTCAGTTTGTTTGTACCGCTCAGAACACAGGAATCACATTATTTTCCAAACCCAAATAATCATTATATATATATATATATATATATATGTATGCAAATGCACACACACAATACAACACAAACACTCACACTGTTTTGTGTACACAGCATAATGCATTAAAATGTCTTTTTCTGCATTAATATGAGCAACTCAGGGTTATGGTAGAAATTCAAGCAATGTATCCTTTGATACTGATGTCATAAATACCCTTGCTGATAACAACAAAGAGTGCACCAAAGGAGGAAAACTGCCCATTCCTGGAGCTTGAAAAAAGACTTGAAAAAGAAAGGTAAAATCATGCCAACTTGATGATGAATTCTGGGCAGTTGGAGGTTGCTGGAGGAAATTCATGGTTCTGAGCAGAGCCAGATGGCTCAAGAAGCTGCAGCTTTAGAGTGGATACTTCAGGTACAAGAGGAAGCTGAGCAGAGAAGATTCCAGTCCAAGAACCAGATGTTTCTGCAACTAATGGGCACTCTTGTAACTTCTTTGCCTTCTGGTCAGCATCATTCCTCAACAACACCATCCTGGACCACAACACCCCCACAAACAACAACCTTTAGTGCCTGCTCCAAACCGCAGCTTTATCAGCCAGTACCACCTTCTGTCCTGCCGCCTGCAATCCCTCCACATCCGCACCGGCCACAATCTCCATCCTCCCAAAATAACCCTCCCAGGCCATCATCCATTCTACACTGCTACAACCTGTAATGTGCACATTATGTATTTGATATGCAGAAGGATCTGTTTTTGGTATAGTGCTATAAATTATAGAAAGATTATTGTGTGTGTTTTCAATTCCAAGCAATATGTTACCTTAAGTTTGAGGTTTTGTTATTTTTAAGCCTCTGGGCTACATATTCTGGGCTTGCATTGCTTAACATTCACATTGTTGAAAAGTAGCTACACAGTGCATTACTGATGTCGTTGTATTACTGTTGGGCTCAAGATATTCCACACCCTCACCTTCTTCCTCTTCAGCAACTCTCCCATAATGTCTCCCTAATTCCTCATTATGTATGCTGCAGTTGTCAGCAACACACAACAAGCACTTACAAAAAGTTTAAGTTTATGTGGGCATCACATTTATAAGGCACAAAGCCAGCATCCTTTGAGGCACCCAAAGGCACACTCAACTGTAATACACCATTGATTTAATTGGTGGTTGAAGTTGAGCTGCTGTGGTGTTCCTCCTCCTTCCTCTGGGAAAGGTTTCATAAGCCAAGCTAACAGAAGGGAAGCTGAAACACCCAGAAGAAAACACTGTGCTTGCACTGCCAAGTTCATACATTGATGAGAGGAACAAAACAGAGGCATCATGTGTCTTGCCTGCACACTCAATATTAATGTCCCAAAATCTCATCCTATGGTCCACAACACCCCACAAAATAACTGAATAATCTCCCTTTTAATTGTAAAAAAAGAATGAGTTGTCAGGTGGAGTTTTGATCTTAATATGGGTTCCCTCTATTGCACCTGTAACTCGGGGGAATCTCTATCCTTCTTGAACACTTTGTACTATCAGCCTGAGCTCTGCTGCAGAGGGAGGCTTAAAGTACTGAAGCTTCGTTCTACATTACAAAATCTCATTCTTCATTCTCAAAGTCTCAAAAAGCTTCAAACTTAAAATCTCATCCTATGGTCAGCCACACCATAACTGAATAATCTCCCTTTTAATTGAAATAATAGGATGAGTCGTCAGGTGGAGTTTTGATCTTAATATAGGTTCCATCTATCGCTCTAGTCACTTATGGAATCTGTTGAACACTTTGTACTATCAGCCTGAGCTCTGCTGCAGTGAGGTGCTTAATGTACTGAAGCTTCATTACAAAATTCATAGCAGTCACAACCTCTTGGGTGATGGTGCAACATGTTGATAACCTAACTCCAAACGGGTGTGAAATAGACCTGTACTGTAAGTTACTGGCTAACCTCTGAGCACAAATTACCGCACAAACCTGTTCTGGCGTGTCAGTCAGGTCCGGAGAGGGTCACACAGTCGAATTAATCCTCTTTACATTCCCAAATTCTGAGATGTCCATGTGCTCCTGTGTGACAGAAGAATAAATTTTAAAATATATAATTTTATTATAATCTTTCAGTAAAATGTCAATTTATTGTGATTTAATATATTGTCAGATAATTTACTGTCATTTAAATATCAATTTAGTGTCAGATAAAATATACTTGTTATCTTTTGTAAAGTTCTATCATTAATACTGTTAAGCAAATGTCATTTTTGCTGTGCACTTTCAGTAAGATTTGTCACTCTGGACATCAGAGTCAGAATCCGAATCAGAGTCAGAAAACTTTATTGATCACAGAGGAAATTGCCTATTTTACGACTGCACGGTCACATAGAGACGCAAAGACAAGAACAAAATAAAATATAATAAAGTATAATTAAAAGTCAAATAAAAACATTTCAGAAATGGTCTCAAAATACTCCGTACAAAATACACAATGCTATATACACAAAATGCGGTGGTATAAATACCACTGATAAATAACTTGCCCTAATATAAACATAAATGTAGTTTGGACAGATATAAAACTTAAAAAATGACTAACAAGCAGGAGCATAGGTCTATCATCTTCTTGCTACCCACTAAAAAAGGATTCATTGCTGACAAATACTTGCCTTTTTGTAATTTTACGTATTTTATATTTTATGATAATGAAACCTCAAAGTCTCACCAGACACCATTATTTGGGCTGCACTAAAAAGAGCCCTCGCCTTTTCTATCCACATCAGTGCTAAACAGGTGTAGACTGTGTTGAAGATCAGGGAATACCTTGTGGATCTTTGGAAATATTTTTGGCTGATGAGCATGTCATAGTTCAGTAAGACTAATGTATGTTTCCTCCTGTACTGTCTTGATTTGCACCTTCGGCGACTCCAGTGCCTCAACACATTATTTTCCAGCCACAGCTGCGCCTCATTTTCACACTGTATTATTTGCCTAAACTGATGCAAGCAAACAATGTAATAAACGGTGACCAGGGCCAAGATCCACCCACATAGTTGCCCCACCATTGCAAAATTGGAAAGTGGTGTGTTAATCTATTTCCATAAACACCAAATTGACCAATGACAGAGGGGTCTGGTCTTCTTTAACAAATTTAAGTCCATTTAGAAATAATGCCATGTGAAATTTACGCCATTACGTAACTCTATATCAATATATTGCCTTCTGCAGACCAAATCAATCTATATAGGTCTGAAAATGCCCTTAGAGATTGAGAAAACAAATATGTTACTGATGTGTATTATGTGTAAATATATGTGTATTTTTGCAACTCCAAGAAACAAAAATGAGCAGAGGAGATGCCAGAGAAGAAAACACTCCCGAGAGATGACTGCAAGAGAGAACACCCAATTAAAGTGTTGCACTGTCTCCTATGTGATAGTGTACACTCCTGACAGCCTTTCACAATAAACAGGTTATTTCTAAGAATATTCTTTCCTTAAAGGTTAAAGTCATAGAATAGGCAAGGGCATGTTCTACAGTAACCTGAGATTGCCATTGGAACTGGTGGAATACAGCATAACACAACAACATTAAAATTATTAAAACACTTAAAATGCTGCATTTGTTGATACAATTAAAAATATGCAGCGCTAAAACAACACGTGAGAACACAAGACAACTGTATTTTCAAGTATTTTCTTAGTTTTACTTGCTTGAAAAGACCTTTTCTCTTTGTTTTCATATTAACATCCTGCATATGTCTGGTATCATGTGGATAGCATATTAAGACATTGTAAAAGCCATTATGCTAGTCTAAGGATGATGTAGCCTTGAAGAAAATTCCTCAGTTCATAATTGTAAAAGACAACTATGTTAGCCTTAGGATAGAGGTAGTCAGTAATCACCCTAAAATCCAAAACAACCCAGAATCATCATCATAAAACCCCAAACAGCCTGAGGTCATCATCTTAAAACTCAGAACAACCTGAGAGTACATTGTAAGCCCCAGCTATGTAAGTCCAGTGGTGATTTGGTCTACATTGTAACAGCCTGAGGTCATCACTGTTAGGCTCAGTTATGTTAGCCTAAGGACAATTTACCCTACATGTTAACAGTCCGTGATCCTCATAGTCAAACCTAGATATGTTAGTCTTCACCGTGACATCCTGAGGTCATCACTGTAAAAGCTGGCTATGTTAGGCTAAGGACGATTTAGTCTCCATAGAAACAGCCTATGAAAAACCTGAGATCGTCATAGTAAAACCTGTAACAGCCTGAGGTCATCTGAGTAAAATCCAGAACAACCTGAGGTCATCATAGCAAAATTCAGAAGAACCTGAGATCATCATGGTAAAATCCAGAACAAACTGAGGTCTTCATGGCAAAATTCAGAACAGTCTGAGATTATCATAGTAAAACTAGAGCATTCTGGGCTCATCATAGCAGCTCGAGGTTCATCATGGTAAACATTTTAGCCTACAAGATAACAGCCTGAGGTCATTAAAGTAAAAGTCAGAACAACCTAAGGTCATCAGTCAGTGAAACAATAGATAAATATAGTCATGCTGAAGACATCACTGTGTACACACAGAAGTGTAGCCACACTGGTCCTCACTCATGTAAATACCCCACCCCTTAGGAGAAATAAGGAACAAAAGAAAAAATCAACTTAAGACAGAAGTGAGAAACTGAAATTTATATATAGGTCTTGGAAGTGAGACGATTCTCAGAACAGATAAAACAGAGTTGAGACTTGAATTTGATCTCTAAGACAAATTTCAGATGTTGTACAGGTTCATTTATAAGCCAACCATGCTTTCTTTTGGAGCTTATGGTTTATCTCAAGATCTGATTATCTGAGACAAACAAAGATCAGAGCAGTGAGAGAAAAGAAAGAGCATTTTAAGATCTTACATTGGGGTTGTCCTGAGATTAGAGGAAGCTTCTTTCTCAGGAGCTGAATTTGAGAAGTGTGAGAAAATGGTCAAAATCTTACACTGATGTTAAACTGAGGTCAGTTATTTCTAGGAGAAACAGGCTGGACAAAGAAGATATCTTATTATGAATTTTCTATCCTCTGGGGTGGCCCTGGTGGCTGTTTGTGTTAGAATAACTTAGTTAAACTTGCTTGCTGCAGGAGGTGTATCTGATGCATACCAAAGAGGATGAAGTTCAGATTGCACATTCTAGGCAAATTTGCTTTAAACCAGAAACGGCCGGCGTGGCTAAAAAAGTAAAATATTTCCACCATGCTTTTCCTTGCAGTTGATATAACTGAAAAACAGAGTATGAGTATATTTGCTTCTAAAGTACACTCACAGCATAAACCCACTAACCACTCAGTATGTATCAGCTGCACACAGCTGGTACAGATTAAAGGTAAGATTCATTTATATCAATTAATCTGCTATGATCTACTGATGTTGTATTTAAATGTGCGATGCAAATGTAGATTGTGTGACTAATATCAGTTCCCTTCACCTATTTCTCACAATATCTCACTCCCTCTCATGTATTATTGTGTAAAAATCTTATTACCTGTCTAAACATGCCATGTTACTGGAGAGAAGCTAAAGTTAGTTTCTCGTTTGCAGCTATGGGCAACTTTTAATTATTGTGTAAATAAGAGTGGCATTGGTTTTAGCATTTCAATTTCAGTTTCATTAATATTATTCCTACTCATGCTAACTAGTAATAGGCCTACTATGATTGAGCAATTTCTACAGTGTTTCAAATATCTATGGTGTTTGCTAGAAATGCATTGTGGGAGATTGTGGTGACCTCGGATTTATTTTGTAATTTCTTTTTACAAGACACTAGCAGAAAAGTGGTCAGTGTGCATAATAGTGCCCAAAAAAGCAAATAGTAATTCATTTTGGTCACAGTTCAGCTATGATCTAAAACCAGGTCTGAACACCAGTGTATACAATTAACTGACTTCATCTAAAGTTTAAATACCTTAGTGAAATACAGGCAATAAAACTTCACTTGAGCTTAATGGCTTATGGCTTTTATAACACAGAGTTGGCAAAATATGTGATGGTATTTTAGTACTTTAGTAATAAATTACTATAACAATCACAATTGACTATTATTGAGTACACTATTCCATCTGCAGCACATTGGATTTTAATCAGTTAGTCTATATATTCAGAATCGTTAATTTAATTGGCCAAACGAGAAGGATGCATGCATGAATGGCTCCAAGTCGGTGCTTCTTCAGTCCTGCTTCTTTATTGTTTTTGAAATCAATAAAGCTGTGTTTATGTTTGCCTGATTAGCAAGATTAGTGGAGTAGAAAATTACTGGGGAAAATTACTCTCTGAAAGATTTGGACAGTTTAATAAGGCCTTTTATTTTCTGTCACTTAACTACAGGCCTCTTTTTTCATGTTGGCCAATAAAATTTATCAAAAAACGAGCTGAACATTTCCCAGAGGAAAGGAAAATCCAAAATAAGATGTCTTCTGTGTCCATTCTATTTCTCCTAGACATAACTGAGCTCAGTTTAACATCAGTATGAGATTTTGTGACCATTTTCTCATGTTTCTTTTTAATTCAACTCCTGAAAAAGAGCCTTTTTCTAATCTCAGCCCGATCCCATTTTAAGATCTTAAAATGTTCTTTCTTTTTTCTCACTGCTTTGATCTTTATTTGTCTCAAATAATCAGAGCTTGAGATAAACCATACAATGCAAAACAAAACTTGACTGGCTTAGAAATTGGCCTGTGCAACACCTGGAATTTGTCGTAGTGATCAAACTATCAAAGTTGGACAGTTCTGAGATCCATAAGGTTGTTAAAGTGAAGAAAACTGAGAAGCCTATGAGATCAGCAGAAGAACTTGTGTCTTATGTTGATTTTCCTTTTTTCTCCTGAAGGGGGGTTTAGGGGAAACAAGTCAGGCTTCAATAATCTCCAAATAAAAAGACTGTTGTGAGCAGCAAAATCTTCCTCTGGGCTCAGACTCTAACAATGAGTACCTCAATGCTGCCTCTGAAGTTATTTACTTCAGAAAACTTTATTATCTCTCCTTATAATCTCCACCTTCTTACATAGTGTATATTTAGTATGAAAATTTCATTTCATATACATACGATTTGACTACAAACATGTTACATATCTACATTTACTGTAATTTCGGGTGTAGTGGTGTAGAGTTGATGAGGACAAGATGAGAGGGAACTATATAGGTTGTGCATGTAGAAGAGAAGTAAAGCAAGATAAACATTTAATACTGTAGTTTGTAGTCGAGTTCTAAAAGCTCCACCAGCGCCGTCTGGCCACAGTGTTTTTCTTTCTGTGCATTAATGTACACAGTTAAATCTTCGCCTATGGACCATACAGTACGTCTTACAGCAATCCCATGAAGGTTCTCATTATCAGACCCCTGATTAAAATTAAACTAATTTCAGATGGAGGCCTCACACAGAAATGTGGGGGTGTGCAGTCCTATGGATGTGACTCAAGCTGACTCATCCTGTCTGGTCCAATTCACTGTGATCCAAAGCAAAAGCTCCCATATGAGAAAAGGCCCTTTTAGCAAAGCTTATATTTTCGGGGCGCGTGGAGCTAATTGGCAAAAGTTTATTTTCGGATACTTTTGGATCTCAAGCTCCTTTGAGAGTCAATTACTCCAGAATGTGTTTGTAATCTTCACATTTTTAGAGACGAAATTTCAGACAGTATGCGTTCAAGGTAAAATCCTACCAAAAAAGCATGTTCCAAAATAGTCCCATGTTCTTAGATCATGTATTTTTAGCAGCACAGGCCAGAAGCGA
This sequence comes from Brycinus macrolepidotus, assembly GCA_037974445.1. Classification (NCBI taxonomy): domain Eukaryota; kingdom Metazoa; phylum Chordata; class Actinopteri; order Characiformes; family Alestidae; genus Brycinus; species Brycinus macrolepidotus. Next base: position 1,001 of record JBBPCZ010122543.1, on the reverse strand, counting down.
AAAAGTGAAGAACACAGGAAGAGATTTCAGCAGCATGTCGCTTTAGTCACACATAAAACTCTTGCAACGCTTCAGGAAAAAAAAAAAAGACTTAAGCAGACTGACTCGGCGGGCCCGTTAAGGTGTAAGGTCATCAGGAAGTCAGCTTTAAACCATAATTCATGAGGAGCATCTCTGTCTACATAAAACATCTTCATGCAGCAAGAACTTTTAGAAAGCAGAGCACCTCATATGAATGGTTTACACTCAATGGTGGAGCATTTGATGGTGTAAGAGTGGAAGAAAAGAGAAGAAGTAGAATAGGAGAGGAAAAGATGGCATGAAAAAGATTAGATAAAAAGGAGAAGGAAAAGACAAAATATGCTAAACTTAAACAGGTTCATAGAACAGGCACTCATCATTAGAGCATTGGGAAGGTAGAGGAGGTCCCTCATGATTCAGTTCATTTATCTTCCTCATGTCTAAGTGCATCACACTAGAGGGTGGGCCCATCATTAGAAAATCCCGCTAGTGCACAATAATGTGGTAAATTCAATATAATGATAGGCTTGCAATGTTTCTTTGAGGCAAGTAATGTTGTTAAGAGGTGTTAAAGGTGGAATTATTTGACTTGTTGTTCTACATAAACACTGCTAAATAGTCACATAAGAGGTGTGCATTTTATCTTTATATCATAATAGCAAAACTATGCTCCTCCAATCTCCACTAAAGGAATTATGAATACATGAGAATGTTCTACTGAGTGATACAGTACTGTGCAAAAGTTTTAGGCACCTGTACAAATTGTTTAAAGCTACTTTTCTCTGTGTGTGATAAAGTGTCTTCCTGCTAGCAAAGTTAACATTAGAATAAATACAAACATGAAAGCAATATAAAAGTATCAAGATTTGTTTTGTTTGTAAAAAGTAGTTGATATTTTGTGAACTGGTGAGGAGAACACAGGTTCGGTTCCAGATTTCTCCTCGGTTCCTCCAGCCGTTGTTTGGATTTGTGAAACTCCA
>JBBPCZ010122511.1:0-15739 GCA_037974445.1 Brycinus macrolepidotus | reverse complement strand
CTAGTATCTAGATTGTATCCTGATAAGATTGTAGCCAGATGTATTACAACTGTTTAAAATGTTGTTCAAATGCATCTCAGATGAGCCAGTCTGAAATCCATTCACTATGTGATAAGTAATATGCAAATTAGCTAATATACAGCAACCAATCTATGCTGCTCCTTATTTTTCTGCACTGTTCGAAGAAAAACACAGATTGGCACAACATAGTGTTTACAAGAAAAAGCCGTTTAGAATAAGTATCCTCCTATATCATCGTCGTAATCAGTGGGGGATGAGTATAAACAAGAAAGTATAAAGAAGTAGAGTTAGTAAAATGAGCGTTTCTGTATTCAGTGTTGCTGTATGAAGCTCCACCCCCTCAGAGGCCAGCACAACTAAAGCAGTGCTATTGGTTGAAAATTCGAATGAGTGTCTGTGACATTGTGGTGAATCCAGCTGAATGAATGAATGAAGTTTACCTCACAAACACATTACTAGGCCTTTAAAAGTAAAGCTAATGTGTTTGTTTCCTGTTGTTTTCTGCAGGTGGCTCATCCGTCCATCAGAGATCAGCTGGTTGGTTACATTTGCAACGGTTTTTTAGTGCCTGTTCTCGCACCAGCACTGCATAAAGTGAGTGTGCTCTGTAGGTTTAAGGTGGAATAAAAACATTCCTCTAAATTTTGCTTTGTTTTTCCTAACTGGGACTGTTTATTGAACTGATTTAGCGTTTGTTTGATTAGTGTTTTTAATATATTTGGTATAATGTGTCAGAGTGTCTGTGGTTGTGTTCGTTGTGATGGTTTTTAGACAGAGCCATTGTTGTACTTGTTGTTTTTTAGCTCACTGTAGAAGAAGTGATGACCACAACTGCATATCTGGACCTCTTCTTGCGGAGTGTGACCGAACCGGCTCTGCTGCACACCTTCCTCAGCTTCATCCTCCTCCATCGCCATGACAACGTGCACATCCTGGATACACTGGTCAGCCGTATCAACACACCTTTCCAGGTACTCAGCAGTAAGGACTGTTTGTGTTATTGTTGCCATTTTGCCATTTATATATATATGTGTGTGTGTGTGTGTGTGTGTGTGTGTGTGTGTGTGTGTGTGTGTATATATATTTATATATATATATAAATTCATGATTACATAATCAGTTATAAGGTTATGACAAAAATTGACAAGAACGTAAAACTGTGAACTATGTTTTTTTCTGGAAGCACTTTACTTAAAGGCAGCATTCATAAGACTACATGACACCTATCAAATATATTTTATTACAGCTGGCTTAAATTTACGTTAATATTTATAAAGATTTATTCCAACGAGCATCACAACAGGTTGCTTCATCAATTTCTCTGCAGAAAGTGTAATGAGAATGGACGCTTGTTGGAATAAGGTTTTATTGCCACAGGCTACCCTACAGTAACGTGTCTGGAGTTTTCTTTGTGAGCACTCAACAATAGCTTTCGATCAGATTCAGATCATAACAAAACATCTCCTCTTCTACTTATACTCATTAATGTGCTCTTTCCACACAGTTTCTCCACTCATTTCAGTGAAGCTACAAGTATGATTTTGCTATGAGTGGGAATAACTGAGACTTCTGTGGGTTGATGCACTGTGAGGTGATACTCAAAATGCCCCGTGATCTCTGTGTGAACTTGCTCTTTGAATATCAAAGCGGCCCGGTGTTATGGGATGTCTCATTATTATCCTAATAGGCCTGTCCGCTGATATGAGTGCATTTAAAGGCTAAAATGTGCAGATTTGACTCATTCTGTCATCAGAAAGCCTCAAGCTAAAGAAGATTAAGTACAGTAATAGGTTTTGTTATATCCACTCAAGTGTCACTGCTGAAGAAACTTCAAAGAACAGGATCAGAATTCACTTATCATGAGCCAACATAGACGCTGGATATATCATTGCTGTCGTACCTCCAAAAAATTTGCAGGAGAAAGAATAAACATTCCTGCATTTTAATGTAAAGCAATGCAGCAAGATGTTTTTCTAAGTCATTTTGGAGCACTTCTATTGGTCCATTCATTGTGAAACTTTAACGTGGTATAAAGGGCAGCTGGAACTTTCAAACTATGTAAAATAAATGCAAAACCACAAAAGAGAGTTTGTTCTATCAGTGTTGATATGTATGTTATTCATAATATATGCAACAAAATCCGACAATGTTACTTAGGACAGGAATCCCCACAGCAGACAGAATGCCTTGTCATTGAGTTGCCATAGTGAAACATGACTGCATCGTTTGGTTGTTTCTGCCACAGCATATATTATTGAACTGGTCTGTGTAATATCATTATGTATTCAGAGAAAACACTGAACAGTGCAGTATTGCAGCTTGAGACTGTGGTTCTGCATTACTAGTCAAAAATAAGAAAAAAACACATCTACAGGAATGCTAGCGCCCCTGTGGGATTCCCAATAGTGTGTTAGCGCTAAGCTAAAGTCATTGCACATTAGCATTTTTAGATTAAAGCTTGTAGAAATTAGGATTTTGAAATGATAAAATGAAATTATGATTTTCAGTCTTTTTTTTTCTTTTTTTATATTAATTAAATCTGTATCAGCTGTGATGATAAAATGATGAAAACTCAGCAGAAATGTGTTTATTTCCGAGTATTAGTTTCGTTTCGGACTGTATTTTCCAAAATGTACCAGTTAATATGTCTATGAAGTAGTGATTTATTTTTTGATTTAAAGTAAAAAAGTATTTAGTCCATAAAACATTTACATTCCATCTTTTATGTTTTCAAGCAAGCCTAACAGTCGAATGTCAGTGGTTCTGTACCTCATACTGTATATCACTCATGTGCTGATTTATTTATCAATATTATAAATAATAAATCTGTTTTTTATAGATCAGTTAAAAATATGCATTTACACACGTTATAATGGCAGTGTACTATAAGGACAACTTCTCATGCGTTCCAGTTAGGAACCGTCTCTCTGGCCCTGTTCCGCACTCTGATCGGCCTTTACTGTGAAGACGTCATGCTTCAGCTCATCCTCAAGTGAGTATCATCTCTCAGACAGGTCCAATACGAAAAGACTCAGTAGTCATAATACTGTCTGTCCTAATTAGTGATGCTCATTCACTGTGGATCTTTAAGGGAGCACCACCTTTGCCTAGAGCCAGCCCTCACCCTCAGCTGTGGACATTACCTCCCACTTAACAAGCACTAATAACCTTCAGCTTATGACATGCTGTATTATTTATTAGCTGCTGTTCTCTTGTTTGTGTCGAGATGTTGGGTTTGGTCCACCGCTTATGATGCTAAAGAGAGGCCAAACAATAAGCTTACACTATTTCCTCTTTACTCAAAATGTAGTTTATCAGCCAAGACACGGAGTCCAAATTTTTGTTTAATTGATTTTTATAACACACAGTAAGTCATACTGTTTCCTAAACCATATGTTGTTGCACTATTGTTATTGTCTAGTTAAAAAAAATGCTATTGTCTTATCTTTTATTCTTTCTTGTTGCAATGAGCATGCTTAAAGAATTTCCCTCGGGATAAAAAAAGTTCTTTCTTAATGAAGAGCTGGATACATTAATGAAGAGCTGGATACAGTTTGTGTGGGTTGAGAGAAGTTTTGGGGATGTATTTACATAAAATATTTTTGTGACGGCAACTTCTAGTGTTCGCAGCATCAACTTCGTAGCTCCAGTTCGAAACTAAAGAAGCAAAAATTGGGCTCCAAATATGTTTTGGCTGATCAGTGGGACACTGTGGACATTTTCATTTTTCGCTGTTCTCTTTTCGTTAAGTAGGACTCGTACTACCTGAAGCACTGATGGCTCAGTTTGAGCACTGTAAAGGTTACTGGTCGTTGAATTGGGGTGCGTTCTGTTTTGCAGGTATCTGATCCCCTGTAATCACATGATGCTGAGTCAGAGAAGGATTCTGAAGGAGAGAGACTTCTACTCCGTATCAGCCACTAAGATCCTCGCCCTCACCCCGTCCTGCTGTTCTCCAGAGATCGTCCCTCCACCTCTCCGACAACTGGACTCCATCCTGTGGTCAAAGGGTACCAATGGACCCCACTCAGGAACTACAGGTAATGTGAATTACCTGTCTTATTAATAAACTTTGATATTCTATTCAAATATAACATATGCAGTGTATCGCAAAACTAGACACAAAGTTATTTTTAGAGATTTTTTTTTTTAAATATTAGGTATTCTTTTATTTCATAATTCTGTTTTAACTTAATTCTAGATATGAATACTACTGTAGCTTCATTCATGTGTCATTGGAAATTAATTTTAGTTTAGGTTTTAGGATAAACTGCGAACTGAGACTTTATTTTTATCTTTTCTCAGAGTCATATGCTGGGGATTAGTAATACTCGACAAAATATATTAGGATCAAATTTACCCCATGTTACGGAAGGTCCTGCTGATTTCTTTGTTCTCTAACTGGACAGTGTGTTTCCTGCACATTGAAGGGACAGGACTGTTTCGGCACCTTTTCTTCAGAAAAAGTGTGTTTCCCACACACAAAGCTTAGCCACCAAATCAGCATCTCAAAGCATGCTTTCACCGTGCATTTTTTGGCATATCATTATAGTATGAATATATACAGAATGGCATTAATGGTTTTAAGGTTTCAGACTTTGACTGCACTCTATTTAGAGCAGTAGAAGGTAGCAGTAATGATAGTATTGCTTCAGTATCACTGCTTTGCAGTCAAAGTCCGAATTCACGCCCCAATTTACAGCCATAAATCACAAAACGATCACAAAAACAACCAGGACACAAGAGCCCTTTACAAATAAATACGAATAAAATAACAGATAATGCTATTTATTAATATTAAAATAAATAAAATAACAATATGTATGCTACAAAAGACATTACACTGACAAGAACACACAGCTGTATTTGTCTTAATAAAGTATCAATGAATTTTTCATCGATCAAATATGTTGTTTCATGCATCACATTAACCTCTTCAACTATAGACTTATTACTCATTGTTGCATCTTAATATTTATTATCTACCTTGAATTCTACAGTACGTATTATGTATTATTATTTAGTATCTACCAGTAATTAATTACTGTTAATTGCAACAGTAATTAACTATTATTAATTACTCAGTATTTGCTATTAAAAATGATTCATTGATTTTGCAGAAACCGAGCCGGCCTTCTCAGAGGATGATGACTCTGGGCACTCCTGTGTGATTGGCTCAGAGATTTACCTGGACGTCAGCTACCTGCACTACCTGTATGATGCCCGAAGCAGGATCAGCAGCTGCATGCGGGCCTGTCGCGTTTGGTCCGCACCTTATGACGGTGAAGACCCACCTCCAGAAGAGTACCAGCCGAGTACACTGGAGGAAGGGAGTCGGGTTCGTCCCACTACTGCCCCCCAGAGGGCATCAAAAAATCTGCAGGGTCACTCTCAAGTGAACCCAAAGGCCCTTAATGACCTCACTGTTTCCCTTGGGCTGGAACTGGAGTGGGACGATAGCTATGATGCTGTTCCTCCACAAGCGCAGCCGGAGGAAGAACAAGAAACTCCTGTGGCGATCCCTGACGACCCGCCTAAACACATTCAGGAGCTGAGGAAGACAGCAATCATGATTGTTAAGGGATCCTACATCGAAGAATCGGAATTCCAAAACGATGTCATGGTCTATGACCTGGTGGCCCAAAAGGATGCTCAAGACTCTGCTAAAAGTAAACAGAACCATGTTAGAACCCAATCAGATGTAGAAAAGCCAGGTAAATTGATACATAGTCCAGACACTCAGAATTCCGAGCCTGGTTCCCCGAGCGATAAACCAAAAATCTGTAATGGTTTCAGTATCTCTCAGAAGTCCACAGACATGGAAGACCATTCTAAAGAGAGTGATGGAGCCCTGATGACGGAGCCAAAGTCTCCAGAGGGAGATGACCTGGTCACTCAATATGAGCAACTGATTCAGACTCTGGTGGCAGAAGCCAACAGTCCAACAAAATCACACGGTGAGAATCCGGTAGTACCGATGGAGGAAGAGGAGGATGAAGTAGACTTCAGCTTGTTCTCCGCAGAAACGCCAGAAGCTGAGAAAATTCCCTCACCGTTTGGGAACAAACCTCGCAGTGGCAGCAGGAACCATGCTATACCTTTTACCGGTGAGATTCCCAGTGTGGCTCTTTAGACATCATAAAATGCTCTGTAGATATATCTTTAAATTATTTATACAAAGGTTAACCCACTGAGACCAAGGTGTCATTTACTTTAGGATCCTGTAAGATGAATAATAAAATGCTAACATACATAATTAGAAATAAAAGCACATTGAGAGCAAGTTGAATCTAAAACAGAATGGGATGCATAGAGCAAATAAAGCAAGGAAAAATAAAGGAAAAAAGAAATATCAATCAGGTTATTTAAAAGCGTCTTAAATTGTTCAAAAAGTATGTATCTTGGCACTCAGTTGAAGCTTATTCCACACTAACTGGGCACTGCATGAGAACACTTTCTTACCAGATTCTGTAGATTAGCGTGGTGCATTCAGAACCAGCCAGTTATTTGCGACTGGTGCAGCGTAGTGGGTAACACCGCACAGCTCACTGAGATTTGAATGCCCGTGTGGATGAGCGCGCAGCATTACACCAATAAGACTCCTTGGGCAAGACTCCAAACTCTATATTCACCTACATCTGTAACAGAATTCATGTGTAAGTCACTCTGGAAAAGAGGGTCTGCCAAATGCACAGATGTGAAATGATGTCTTAAGCCTGTTTCATCAGTTCTGACTGTAAAAAAGGATATGCAGTGTAGAGTGGTGGGCGTTTACATATAACTATATATGAAACAACAAATTAACGTTCTTATTTGGTCATTAATGGCAGCCCAACTTTGCTGTTTAGTTCACAGCGATGGGTCTATCAGCAGTAATAAAATATACTGCTGATTTTTAGTACTGAAGGAACCATACAATACAATACAATACTCATAAAACTGTTGCTTGAACTACTGTCTTCCTGCTTTCTAAAGAAATGCAAAGAAAGCAACTTTATGGAGTGAGATGTGTATTTCCCTGTAATAGTATTTGTTTATTGCCAGTGCCCATTTTTCCATTTTTTTTTTTTTTTTTTATTGTTCCATTTCAAATCATCAGCTGACCCTAAACTTGGACAATATGGACAGAGTTTTTCAGAGGCTAACCTTATCAGAACACTGTTTGTCTTTGATAAGCTATTTAAAGGTCACTCTTGGATAACTCTTGGATATTTTAGTCTAGTGTTTCCAGCAGCATTAACAAGGTTATTTTCTCTTTGTGTGTTGTGTTAGGTCCGTTTGTGAGTGTGTTGATGTCTCGGCTGGAGAACATGCTGGATAACTCTCTGCACGTGAACCTGTTGCTAACGGGTATTGTAGCCCAGCTGGCTACATATCCTCAGCCCCTTCTACGCTCATTCCTGCTCAACACAAACATGGTCTTCCAGCCCAGCGTTCGCTCACTGTACCAGGTACTGCAGCTCCATCCACCCAGCAGGTCTGTTAGCAACGTAATGCAGGCATCACACACATCAAAAGTCCATCCACAACTGGCTGGACTTCAGTCATCCATATTACATCCAAATTCTTATACAGTCAGTGGCTATTTTAATAAAACTGCCATATCCTACATTTTTCCCTGTGTTTTATTTTCATTCTCTGAGGTCCACTAATGCTTGAATAGGTTCATTTTTCATTTTCAGCCTCTCTTAGGCGGTTTTTATTACTTGGCAGTCTTGTTTCGTGCCTCGTTCAGAAAGCAGAGCAGGCCGAAACCCTAATTATAGCTTTAGCGTGCTACTGTAGCCTGGTTAGGCAGATGTATGTAAATGTCTTGGTTTCGTGACCTCAACAAAACAATGAATTCAAATCAGACTGTTTTTGTATCTTAGTTTCCATGTACACCAATCAACCACAACATTAAAACATGACAGAGAACGTGAATAACATTGATTATCTCGTTTCAGTGGAACCTGACAAGGGGTGGGATAAATTAAGGAGTAGGTGAACAGTCAGTTCTTGAAGTTGACGTGTTGGAAGCAGAAAAATGGGCAAGCGTGAGGATCTGAGTGGCTTTGACAAGAGCTGAATTGTTATGGCTAGACTGGGTGAGAGCATCTCCACTCAGTATTATGCAGGTGGTTTAATTTTGTGGCTTTCAGGTCGAACAATAGCAATAATATGGTATCGTGGCACCAAATATCATGATGGTATCGTATCGTTGCCTCTGTGGTAATCCCGCCCCCATTATGGACTCCTAGTTTATTATGTGCCCATAAGAGCAAAACTGAACTACTTATAAAGTAAAAACACATTTAGGTTCTCAGTTTGTGTCCCTTCCAAACCTCATAAAGCTAAATATCGTGATAACGAAAGTTTGTCGCAGCGTATGTATGCAATATTAGATTTTCGCCACATCACTCACTCCTACTGTCATGCTCTGCAGTGACTGACACTGAGTGTGCTGTCACTGGAAGCTGTTAGAAATTCCTCCGAGGCCCAGAAAACAAGCCGAAACTTCCCCTAACAGCCGGAAACAAGGCTTATCCGTCTCCGCTGGAAGCAGAGCTGGTTTACCAGCGTTCCTGTTGGGGCGTGCCGGCCTCATACATAATTTACAGCACAGCGCGGTTTGTAAACAAGTAAATCAAATGAAGCATCGGCAGACACACATCTGATGGCAGGCCAGTGAGGAGATGAAAGCGGATCAAACCGAATGGTGTTCTGCCGCAGTATCTGATGCTGCGCAAGCCTGGTTTAACGCGTACGCCTACTTCTGCTTTGAAAATGCGTCACAAAGAAGCTCCTGATGGGGATGATGAAGGACGTGTAAGCCTCGTTTATGTCTATCAGATGATGAACGCCTGTTCCCTTTGACTCAGGATCAGCGTTACAGATGCCGAATGAAAAACGGACAGTGTTTGAACCTCATCAACAACACAGATAGAAGGATGGTAATCCCTCTGTTTCACACATTTCCTTTCATTCTTTCGTTTTTTTTTTTTGTAGGTGCTCGCCTCTCTGAAGAACCAGATAGAGCAGCTGGCAGCGACAAGGAAGGATTTCCCCGAGCTCCTCACAGCAGCACAGCAGTGCCTACTGGCCAGAGAGAGTTCACTCAGAGGTCGAGGTCTGTTTTCAACACCGTACATCTCCACGCATAAATATAGTGTGTAAAAATCATAGACCACCTGGGAAAGTTATATTTAAACCTGTTGGGTAGTGTTTATTTGCTTAGTAATACCAATGAACACTGAAGGGGAACTCTACCAACTTTTTACATTTTCTGCATAATTAAGTACTTAAGATGTAAACAGTCGTTCAGAGCAGTTTGGTGTGAATGCTCCGTTCCAGAGAACCGGACGTCCAACTTTAAAAGCTCCCTCACAGAATGTTATATTAAATGGCTATGAAGATGCTGCCTGATGCCTAAGACATTGCTTTACCAGAGTTTTGAGAAGGCTTTGGCCCAATACTTTCCATTTGAGTTCACTTTAAATGTGTTTCTTTGGCAAAAGGTTTGGTCACAAAGCATCTTTGCTTTGGTCAGAGCCTCTAGAGATTCAAGTCAAAGTCCTTTTAGAGCATGAGGAAGAAACCTTAGGCAGAACCAGAACTCAACAGGGGAATCCATCCAACTCTGGTCAACACTGGATAGAAAATCAATAAAACAGCAAGAGCAATAGATAATAAAGAAAGGATTCATGAATATACTGTAATGAGTAAAGAAAAGGAGCTCATTATAAGAAGAATTCAGACTAACCAGTGAAACGCAGTGACTCCTGTAAGAGTCTATCAGCGAGAGAATGGCAATTAAATTCATGGTTGCCATGTTTGTGTGAATATGAACGCAGTAGAGTGTGAAGCTGGTGCAAACACGCAGTCTAGGAATGAACAGTGTGTTTTAACTGAACGCACATTCATTATCCAATATTCCGCTCTCGTTCATTTTCAGCGGGTAGAAGCGGAAAAAACAAGCGAAGGATGATGGAGTAGCAAGCCACAATCTGTCTTTTAGCAACATTTCAGAGAGCCAATAACAACTTTTGGCAAGATTTTTCAGATTTATTGTCAGTTTTGTTTTTTGTTTTTTAGCAGAAGTCAACATGTTAGACTCATTATTCTACACTTATTTTACATTATTTAAGTGACATAAATAAAGAAGCCAAGATTTTATTTGTTACATCTTCATATTTACGGAAGACATTTAGACTAATTTGTCTTCTGATACCATTCGCATGATAAAAAGGTGTTTTTAAAGGGCCCACAACATGGAAAAGGGAATTCCTCTCACTTTCTTTAAATAAGAGTTTAATGTAGTAAGAAAATATTGTTAAAGTTTTCTCTCCCTACTCTATACAGTCTATAAAGGGAAAGTACACGGGAACAAAGCAGACCATTTTGAGTTCATTGTTTTTACGATGTCACAAGAACTAACTTATTCACTTGTGTACACATATTCAGCCTACAGTTGTATAGTTCCATCCATTCATGTTGAGTTGAGTTAGTGTTTCAGCCTGGACTGCTTTTTTTGATGAGGCGTAATATAGAGCAACCGTTTAGAACAGAGGTTTTTTACATGAGCCAATCTTAAAGGCACAGAAACAAAGTCTTAACAATAAAGAGTGGACAGGAAATGGTCATTGAAAAATTAATGATGGCCATTTTTGATAAATAAAAATTTCACAAACATTATAAGTAGATTTTGGGAGATAAATAACCAAATGCGAGAGAAATGTAGGATATGGGGCCTTTAATGTATTCCCATCCATCAGGAAACGGTGATAGAGTGAGTAGTGTGTTTTCTGAATGACCAGATGGAATTTCCACAGAAATTCTAGTCATGACAGAATTTTAATCATGACAACATCTGTGCAGTAAAAAAGTGAAAATAAAATCTGCGCTTAATTCATTTTTTTTCCTGCTTCCATGAGAGCTTGAATATATTTCTCTTGATCTGTGTCCCTGGGACTGAAGAAAAAAACCTCTACTGTCATTCCTTCTTTTCTTCTAGTTTGTCTTAGCTCTGTACTACACTGCTCCTACATGTTTTTACCCATTCGAAAACTATAGGACAGAATTAAAATAATAATAATAGTAACAATAATAATAATAATTTCTAGAGTATTTGGACCTACAGTCATTTGTTTGGTGTTACTGAGGATTAACCTCTGGCTAATATCTGTCCTTATGTAGATTCGCTTCCAGGCTCAAACAGCCCACACAGTTCGGAGAGGATCTCTGGTTCTACTCCAGGGAGAACCCTGAGGACCCCGCCCATCCAGCCCAAGATCGTGGTCCCTCCAAACCGGACAGAGGTGTACGCCACGGTCGTTTTCACGGAGTTCCTTAAAGAGCTGGCAGCAATTGCACAGGAACACTCGATTCTCTCCCATCTCCCCATGGAGGAGTAGAGCTACTGGGCATTTCACTGCTTTTACTTTTTATCGTTTTATTTTATTTTTTTTTCTTATTTTAAGCTCTTGGCACTACACGGTAAAGAAGATACCTCTTAAAGGAAGAGTTTGTCGAAAAAATGTGCAGTGTCCCACTGAGCCCAGATATAGCTGATCTGCCAAGAGTCCATATTTAGCTTCTTTAGTTTAGAACTGGAGCTATGAGGTTAACATTATTCACACTAGAAGTCAGTAGTCACCCAAATGTTTTCTGTAAATACATCCACGAAACCTCTCTCAATCCACTCAAACCACGTCCAACTCTTCATTAATGTGGGACTAATGTGGATGTGGTTTATGACACAGTACGACTTACTGTGAGCTATAAAAATGAGTGTGTATTTATGTAAAAGTATGAATTTGCGGAAAAGATTTAGGTGACTACTGGACTGCGCGACTAGTGCTAAACAGGGCAAAATATGGACCCCAAACATTGCCGTCGGACCACATCTGGGGTCAGTGGCATTTTGTGTACATTTGATTTTTCACCACCCTTTTCCTTGAAAGCCATGGATGCTCTTTGTGAACATTGCTTTTTATGTTTTCATGTAGAAAACATCAGTTTTCAGCTTTGGGAACTACAATCACTCAGCTCCATTACCAGGCTTCGTGGGAATGTTGCATTCAGGATCTCATTACAGTGAAGTGAAGGGGACACTGGCTGGAAACACAAAACCTGTCAACAATGCTGAAACTCCAGCTCCAGGCAAATACCAAAGACTGGAAGATGAGAAGGTCCAGCCTTGTGGCAGCATTGGATCATCATTGGATGTCCATCCAGCCACTTAAAGTGTCCTGTTGGAGTCTGCACAGTTCATGCCTATTCTTCTCACTGGTGTAACTGCCTTTTTTTTTTCAAAAGTAGTGCCTTCTTCTGCTCATCTGCTCAACTCCATTTGATTTCATAGACATTTACTGGTTTGATTGACTGTTTCTGAAGGTCCATCATGCAGAGAAAGCAGTCTAATGTGGCTAACTGTGTCCAGAAGACAGCATTTCATTTGCACCAACGATGCCAGCATTTCCTTCATGAAAATGGTGGATAGAATCCATCGTTTGAACTAGTCTGTTTCTGTAAGGTTTGGATTTGGCTAACCAGTAGTGACAATCATGAAAATGACAACTTAATAATAGTGTTGAGAGCCACTTACTTCGAAGATATACCATCAGATATCTCCACTTTGCACTTCTCAATGCAGGTCAACATTACATTACGCAATACAGCAAACCCTTACACTCATTCAAGCATTCAGTCGCAGTACCTTACGTGTGTGTGTACGTGTGTAAGAAAGATTTGAACTTTGCATAGTGTAACATATATATATATATGGTAATCATCAGTTTTTTTTTCCAATGGGGGAGGGTATTTAAACTGTTTTGTAGAGAGATTACATTGCCATATTTTTTCACAAAAGTACTCAAGAGTTCTCTTGTATATTTCTTGTCTTCTTTTTAGCTACGACTGTTAGGGCTGGGTTGTTAGCGGTGTATTTGTGCACAAGGCGCAGGAAGGAGCCCACAGCATATTCAGGTTGTGGCGAGTCTGCTAAAGCTCGTGATCATTGTTGTCAAAGTGGTGTTTGAGTTTGGTGTAGGTTACGGTGTGAAACACGTGTTTGTACGCATTATTGGACCTTTTAGTAGAAGGATAGTGTTCATAGCTACTGTTGCAAGAGCGGGCCAAAATCAAGTCACAAAGTTTAGCATTAGTAACACATTTTAAATGTTATTTACTTCAAAAGATATTTATTTTGTGTTCTTGCACTGTGAGGATAGATTGGGTGTAGTATTTTGTTCAAATTAGCATTAGGGATGCACTGAATCGGGCAAGATTGGAATAAGAACAAAAACCTTAACTTTACGGGAAAGGGGGAAAAACATTTTAAACTTTCAATGTACGTTAAAGTAACCAGATGTTGTTCTGTGTCATTTTGGACCGTTTCTGAAGGTCTGTTCATCAGTGCTGGCTAATTTGTCGTCGTTATTTCCAACCAGTCCAGATAAGATTGCATTTTAAACTGGAAAACTAAACAAGCAAAATAACGGCCCGTTGTGAATAATTTACAAACTGAGGTGTGTGCTACAGTTCCTCATTAGGCTGAATGGGATTTTTACCAGCTTGTCCAACCTCACAACAGTAGCTACGGAACATGTTTGTGTACGTAGCCTGGGGCTTTTTATCATAGCATTGGATGTGATGGGTTGAGCTTGAACTATGTGACCTATTGGATGTGATGGGTTGAGTTTAACACTCTCATTTTCATATTCATATTCAGAGGTACAGCATAAGTGCTCTTAGCAATCACTGAGGGTGCCTTGATGTCAGTGGACACACTTTTAAACGTCATCATATTTTTATACAGTTTACTATGAAGAAGTTCTCAAAGTATGCACGGGTCCAATATTGTACAGGCCCTGGACTCTTAAAATAAACACTTCATATGCAAATCCTGAATGGAATCCATTAGAGGGTAGTTAGTATCATGCTAACTTGTCACATAAGTTTTCATTTAATGTAATATTTTCTAATTTGTCCTCATTCTGACCAAACACTAACCAGTCTTCGCAGAGATACGGTATGTAATTTAAATCCAAAGATATTTATATGGGTTTTTAAGATATATTTGTCCAGGGGTACAATGGATGAAATCACTAACAGATACGCTGGTACAAGACTTTCTGTAAACCGTCTTTCTCTTCAGGGAGCTAAACTGAGTGAATGGACAATCTATTGAGATGTGTTTGTTTCATCTGTAAAAACCACACTTGTTAAGGTCATTGGAGTGAATGTATGTACTCTGGAGCCCCGCTGCCAGTTCAGGTAATGCCGAGTTTGATGGACACTCTAGTTGTGGGGCGTCAGAAACGCACAAAAAGTCTGAATAAAGACATCTTGTCCTCTTATGTTCTCTTTATTACAGTGGCACTTCTTTATAGTGATAGAATGTAAGTAAGTTTTGTCATACATGAACACAGCACACAGTGTGAAATTCTTTCTCTGTATTTAACCTATTCACCTAGTGAAGCAGCAGGCAGCCAGGAACACAGCACCCGGGAGCTCAAGGGTACCTCAGTGGTGCCACTGGCAGTCCTGGGATTCAAACCCACAACCCTCTGAGTGCAGGGGCAACTCCCTAACCACTAGGCCACCAGCTGCCCCATTAGGGTGAATTAGACTTATGGATTAATTATTGCTTTAACTGTGTTTATGCTGAAGTTATAATCCTACAAACAGCACATGTCGCCATGCAGTATAAAGGTAAAAAGGCCCGATGTATCGGCTAATCCTCGCTCACTTGGACTGAAAATGTTTGCTGATGGACAGGGGTGGCCTAATTCGACCACAATGCTCCAGTAAGAGTCTTTTGTTCAGAATCAGGCCTCCTCCTGCACTGGCCTTAGAAAACACCACCCAGCACTGCGGTGCCACAACAAAAGCCCTTTCCCTCCAGTTCCCTAATGGCAGCCTCATTAGGTCATTACCGCACTCACACAGGCCCCTCTGACCACACTCCTGTCGGTGGCGAGCCAGTTTTTCATTTCTATCATATTAGAAAGTCATTAGTGCAAAATTTGATTTAAAAAAAAAAATCTTCAAATTAATCTTTTACCAGTGGGAATTCAGTTCTCTCTCAGATCTCATGACCCGTCCCAGTTAATTGTAATGGAAGGAACAGTTTTCATGGGGGTAAGTTCATATCTTGTCGCTCAAAAAAAAAAGAAAAAAAAAATATTTTGTACATGAATTGGATTTAAATCTTACAAACTACTCACTAAAATCTATTTTAAATGCTATTTTGATGCTTTATTCAATGCCAGAATTAGCTGGTCTTGAACCCATTCATTTTATGATGTCTATTTAGTCAGGAGCAGTTCAGCTCCGCCCATTCATGTTATGAGGAGTGTTTCAGTCAGGATCGTCTGTTTAATTTTCAGGGATCAGTAGTTGGACAATGGACATAAACTACACTATATGGACAAAAGTATTGTGACGCCTGACCCTTACACCAACAGGGACTTTAATGACATTGCATTCAAATACATAGACTTCATATTAAAGTTGGTTCCCCTTCGCAGCTTTAACAGCTTCCACTCTTCTTGGAAGACTTTCCACCAGATTTTGGAGTTTCTGTGGGGAATTTGTGCCCATTCATTCTGTAGAGCATTTATGAGGTCAGGCACTGATATTGGACGAGAAGGCCTGGTTCACAATCTCCGTTCCAGTTCATCCCAAAGGTGCTGGATGGAGTTGAGGTCAGGGCTCTGTGCGGGCCAGTCAAGTT
>JBBPCZ010122418.1:0-25000 GCA_037974445.1 Brycinus macrolepidotus | reverse complement strand
TGTGTGTGTGTGTGTGTGTGTGTGTGTGTGTGTGTGTACATGGATCTCAACTTTACTGTATCTGTGCACTGACGGTGGAACAGTTTATGTGTTTTCATCCCTACCTTCTTGTATATCTGAAAAACCGTTTGTTTGCATGTGTTCTGACCTTACAGTGTCCGACTGCAGGATGTGCAGAAGTGTGAGAAGCTGAAAGTGTGCAGTGCTTGTTGAGTAGGTCCTGGAAGCAGCAGGCAGAGTCAGCAGGGTCCAGTAACCAGGCTGCAATCTGAGGATCCAACACCTGACATCTAGCCACTGTGCAGAAAAGCACAGAAACCAGTCCTACTTACTATTTTAATGACTTTAATAACACACAACATTCACATAATAGCAGTTAAACTACTACTGTCTACATACTGAAAAAATACTAAGGACATTGCACAAACTGTACATCACAGCAAGTAATACGTCCTGCATACAACACACAGTAGTAATCCAGTGACGCTAGGTCAGTGTGTTCTATTCTCTAAGCACTAGAAGGCATCTTTGCAGTGACAGTGTGATAGTGAAGCAGTGAAGAATCAAACTTCCACAATTCTCCTTCTAATCCCAAATGTAGTTGATCAGCCAAGACACATTTGGTTCCTGAATTCTGCTTCTTAAATTTTGCACCAGGCTTTAAGCGATATGTTGCTATCAAGAAGTCAGTAGAAGCTGGGGATTTATATATTTGAATCTTGATGGGCTGGAGCAAAGCTTGGTGATGTCCCTCCAGCACACCAACTAAATCTGGTAATTAAGAGCATTTAAAAACTTGACCTGAATCCTCAAGTCCGCACCCAGGACCAATCCCTTTCTTGTTTGACAGCAGTTATCTGCTTATGTGCCCAAATTTTAGCTTTATAACAGTAAAGTTTGTGTTCCACACGCCAATAAATACATGAATAAAGACATCTATTGGTACATATTTTAATTTTGCCAAATGATACATAATGGTTTCATTCCTTTACTGAAAATAAAAAAGACTGTAGCTCACAGTAGAATCTTTATTCTCCTTTGGTGTGATACCAGCACAGAGAGGCGGAGTGACAGTGAGCAGAGTGACAATGATGAGAAGAGGTTACTGGGTGTGTGGCATGCTCTTGTGTATGAATCTGGAAACAAGTAGCCATTCTCACTTGGCCCATGTACCATGGCATGAGACATGCATTTTACCATTAGTTAAACCACAGGCAACAAGTCTGGTATGTGCACCATCCATGATCGGCCCTATATGGGGTCAAGGTTCTACAGTAGTGCAGTGTATAATAAGGGTTAGTGTCTTGCCTTGCTTCCAGCTCAGATCTCTGAAGTGCCCTAGTGCTGTCCGAAGCAAATCTTTAGCTTTAAAACACACCAAATTTTGAGTTCCACACACCATCTTCAACAGTATCTCTCTGTAACACACATACACACAGTTATTTTCAAAATGATGACCAGTTTCTACTGATTCTGCCTTAATAATCTGTGTATTTTTGGACATTGACTCAGACCTTTCTGTTTCCCCTCTCACAAGCACACACCTGGTAAACAGATCTTGATCATGTTGTGGGTCTTGCTGAACCCAGACAGGTCTTTGCTCCAGCCTCAGAAAGAGCACTCTCTCCTCAGCAGCTATAGTCTGCTCCAAATCCAAAGAGTCCAGATTCTTCTTTAGAAGAATGAGAAGCCCACAGACAGAAGGGGCAGGTTTCTGCACAACAGGACGCCACAAACAGGTAATGGCACAAAGACTCACACATTTATTCAGGTCACAGTAAAAAGAAAACCAAAAAATGATTGTAGAACAATTAAGTGGAACGGCCACTTACAGAAAAAGACTTAAGATCTTAACGATACAAAGTTATTGACGTTGAGAAATGTATATAAGGTTAGGACTGTAATGTTATGGATACTGGAGAGGAAATGCAATGTTGGAGTGTTGAAGTGAAAATATGATGATGGGAAACAGGAGCTGGAATGTAATGCTACAGATGCAGGAGTGGGAATAAAATTTAGGGGGTTTTATGTTTGATATGATTGTACATGATGTTACAGGTAAAGAGGGTAGTTGGATACAAATGAATGTGATGTTACGGATAACGAGGCTGGAATACAGTTTTAGCAGTGTAGGAGCATGAATGCAATGTTGCAGTTGGAATAATTGTTACAGACTTAAGTGCTAATTCAGTGTTAGGGAACTTGGACTGAGAATTCAATGTTAGGGACATTGGAGTGTGAATATCGTGTCAGGGATGTTGGATAGAAAATCCAATGTAAAATAAAATAAAATAAACTTTGTTAAGGATGATGGGAGTTAGAATGCAATGTTAGGAATGTGAGAGTGGGAATTCAAATGCTTTATAGATCAAAGTAATAATACAATGTCTTAGATGGATGTTGGATGTTAAACAGGAAACATAACATTACTGATTCAGAAGTAGACTGGGGAATACAATGTTTGGGAAGTTTGGAACAAAACTGCCATATGCAGTAGAACAGCCTTAGACTTAAAATGAGGGACATTTCGCATCTGCACGCTCCACAATTCCCAGCCTACCTTATCAGGGTCCAGTTGTGTGGTTCCATCCTGGTATATCATTGTAACAACAAGGGCCCTTGCTCTGCCAGCCGCTTCTAACACACACTCTCTCTCTTTCTGTGACAGGCGAGTGGCATCGCAAACTCGTGGGTCACAGGTCAAAGCTAGGGTGAGTTTGGCTGATGCTGAGGGTGAGTCCTCTACCTTGCCTCCCTCCAGATGTATCTTGTTGGTGATTTCTGAAGCAGAGCACTTCTGTTTGGAAGGTTTAGAAATGTCGGACTGGCTCTCTGCCTTTGTTTCTTGTTTCTTCTGTTCAGTCAGAAGGTTAGAGGTCTCCATTGGCCTCTCATTCAAAGATGGAGCACTTTTCGGCAGACTGAGGAGCTGTGTACCATTTCCCTGCTGTGTCTGGTGGAAAAGTGGCACTTCAGTGCCTGGGAAATTTGACGATTTTCGCAACGGGTTGGAAAATTTTGGCCTGCTGGCTGACTGTTTAGCGCATGTTTCCTGGGATGAAGTAATTTTGGGGATGCCCTGTGAGGGCTGTGGGGGCTTCCACTTCTCCGGTTTCTTTGGCTTAAGAACAGTTTTGGTCACACTCTCCACTCCAGAACCCCTCTTCACCACCTTTGAAATAATGGCATGAAATGACTAATGAGTAAACTAATTTCTCAATGAGACATTTATCTGAATTGAGTTAAAATACAGTAACTCAGTAACTACTTAAGTCAAATGGTTTTCTTCGGTTGATAAACAGAAAGCAACAGTCATAAACAGCTTACAAATTGGTATTAATATCAAACATAAGTACTGTCCTAGACAGCTTATGGTAAAAGCTTATGCTTATGCTCTGCATGTCAGAATGATCTGTCTTAAAAATTCTTAAAGATTCTTATTAACATGCTCTTCTTCTTTGTTTTTTTCACTCAGAGAAAACTGATTATTCTTGAAGCACAGCTGAAGAAGCAGTAGAAGAAGAGCAAAAATTACACTCAACCTCATTATTTAGAATCAGATTTTGATCAGTTCCTTCAACGACCAGTTATTTCAGCAAATGCCCATACAACAATATAGCTTACAAATCCAATGAGATCAGGTAAAGCAGAAAAGCAAATCTGATTTGCGCATTACTGCCTGCTGTCTAAACAGAGCCTAACCTTCAACTTTAGTCTCTTAAATAAGCATCCTTTACATCATCTGCATTTTTTCCATTATTCATTAAGTTCTGTCTCACCTTGAGATGACTTTACAAACGTCCATACAAAGTACTAGAGACCACACTGCTATGCTTTTATTCATCAGCAGCCCCAGGAAAGGAAGAGAAACTGCATTGATGTATTAAAAATATGTGCTTGCTGAACATCTAATTTCAAAACCACGGGCATTACCATGGAGTTTGTTATCGCTGCACTATATTTTGAAGCACCGGTATGGGGATTCACAATCATTCAGAAACAAGACCGCTAGTGAAGACACTTGGTATGAAGCGAGACCAATTTATTTTTATAATAAGATGTTGTGGTTAATAAGGTAGATTAAGCGTAGGCTATAGAAAGGAAAAGTAAGGAAGGTGAAGGTATGAGTATGGGCTGTGAATTGACTCAAATGTGCAAAACAAGAAATACCATGATTAATTAAAAAGAATTAATTAAAATAGAATAAAAAATAAGCCATTAGAACTACATGTAAGAGTCTGAATGTCACTGCAAGGATAGGGCTGTGTGTTGTTTATAGATTCTGTTTTCGAGAAAAGCCTCAAGAAAAAGGGCCTTTATTTTTAGGACTTTTTTCCAACATAGAGGCATTGTATGATTCAGCACCCAGGGGAGGCGTCCCATCTATCTTTTGTACACTGAAGCACCTGTGACTGTGATTTTACATTCATCTATTCAGGATGCCCACACCCACAATGAATTACAGTGGTGCTGAGGACTGCACTACATCCAGTTCTGCCCACAAGGAATGCAGAGGTCAATCACTGTAACTTTAACTGCTCCCAGATGAACCACATCTACCTAAGCAGCATTTCTGAACAAGCTCTAAAGCTCTTTGTACTATTAGTGGCAAATATAAACATGCAGGAGCACACACACACACACACACACACACACACACACACACACACACACACACACACACACACACACACACACACACAAACTTTTGTTGTCAGCAAACCTTAGCAGAGTGTTTTAGAGCCGTTTACAGAGGTCAGGAAGATCAAACGATTCAGCTGCTTTTGTTCAAAGAGTTTAAAACTGCACAAATAAAATTCAAGGTGGAACCAGGAGTCAATATTCAGACTAATTCAATGAATTGACAGCAACATAAAAGACACAAAAGTGAAAAGGTTAACTAAGAATGACCCCATTAAACAACATTAATAAATGTTAATCATGACCTATACTGAAACAAGATAAAACGAATATTTCTAAAGATCACCTGCCCACTGCATAAGAAAGTGAAAACTTATTTTCTCAGGCGTTTACAGGGCTTCTTTACTTAAGTTTGATACCTTTCATGGCCTTGAACAGATCTTTTAGCCGCTTTTCATGGGGTCAGGGCCTCTACACTCTGTAACTCTACCATTATCTGGCATCAAAGACAATACTTCTGTTTTAGCGGCACTGGAAGGAAATAAAAAAAACTTAAAACTTTAAGATCAGTATGTAACTCTTAATTCAGCTCCTCAACCTATATAGCAATACATTTATTACTCATTCATTACATAGTAGTTACTGAATTATTTAATAGCAGTTGCTGAATAAAACTTTATCATTTTAAATTATTAACTGAAGAATAACCCTATGGTTAACTGCATGTATGTCAAATGCTGGGTGCTTCAACAAGTGGCAGTGGCAAGGACAGTTGAGGACACAAACTAAACAATAAATTTGCTTATCAGCCCTCTACCTGTGAGAGTTCCTGGTGTCTGGAATGCATTTCTGTGCCCACAGGAGTTGCACTGTGTCTCCTCTCAGTACTAACATCAGCTTTCACCTGGACATTTCTCTCATCTGACATGGACAAGCCTGCATCTACATATATGTGCTCACAAACAAGCATAGCTAGGAAAGAAAAACATATTTTACTACATTAGAGAGCAGAGATACTCGGTCTTTGTTGAATTAACGGCACATACTGGAGACCACTGACAAAACAATGACCAAGAAATATAAAAGGTTAAACAAATCAACAAACCTACTTAATATTTAGCATTTATGGACTATATTCTATATGTAGATAAAACCAAACAAACAAAATTCCAAAGGAATCACAAACAAGCCTTTATAAAGCCTGAAGACCCAAAAAGCAGACAAGATATTTGGGAGCAACACTTTCTATATGGCCGCCAGGAGACTGAGCAGACTAAATAATAAACATTTTCAGAGGAGAATTTACATGGAAAGTGAATTTTGGCATATGGACATATTTTAACTGTGTCTAGAAATAGAACAGATGTTTTGAACATGAGGTAGGATCATGACCTGTAATCTGCTGCTGACTCATACATACCTGCATCTTGACCATTATGTGCGAGAGAGAATAAGTTACACTGGATTCAGGCAACTAAAAGATGCTCGACTGAACTGTAACTGCAGTTTTAAATGGTACGAGGGTTCTTAAACATTATCAGCAACCATTTTTTTTCCGAGTTTTGTATTTCCCCAGCTCTGATGCACTTGATTTAAAAATGCGTTACAATGTAGACGTTCCCCCAGACTGGTGTAGACCGTTTAAGCATCTCGGTGAAGCTGAGCTGTTGCAGCTTTATTCTGACGCCGCACAAGAAAAAACAAAGGGTTTGAGCTCACCCTGCTGGGTATTTTAAGCATTGCACTTACCAGTTTTGTCACAGGTGCTTTCCCTTTCCTCTAGTCCTGTCTCTTCTTTTTCTGTTCCTGTATTCATTGAGCCACCCTCCCTGAGCAGTGTGTCTTGGTCAATCCCAGTGGCTTCAGCTGAAGCAGGAGGGACACTGGGGATGTCTACAACCGTTTGAATTGGTTCCTGCAGATTGTTCTCATTTGAAATACACAGGACTTCATTCCTATCGTGATCACGACTAAACAAGTCGAGACTACTCTTCAGAGACTCTCTCTTGCACCTCTCTATGACATCTGTCAAATGGCTGTTATACAGTAGTGGTTGTACATTATTTTCCTCTTGTCCTTTTACACATACTACATCTTTGTCAGGGAACCCAGACCAAAACACATTCAACTGAATGTTTTCTGACATGTCTACTTGGTTAGATCTTATGTCAACATTTTGCTTCCCAACATCACTTGTTTGTCTGCTGTTCTCTTCTTTGTCTTTGGAGCAGTTCATTGTGGGGATCTGCAGATGACCAAAGCTCCATCGTTTCCTAGGGGGAGTGTAAGTCGCTCTCTCCGCTTCAGATGCATCCTCAATGGGGTACATTAGACAACCCTTTTCCTTTATACAGCCGATTTCTCTCCGTTCCTTTGGTAATGTCATGACATCTGGCATGGCCTGTAGATTTCCCCAGTTAGCAAATGGCTCTTCTCCCTGTGGATGCATCTCTGGGACATTGTTCCCTAGAACAGTCATCTTACTTTGACCGTTTAATGCTAACAGATTGCCATCATCGCCGTAATCCCTGAGTTTCCAATTGCCTGGGTTATCTCTTCCCCCTTGACTAAACCTGTTAACTTCAGACTGGAATAGTGGAACAGCAGGCTGGGTTGGGAGCTGCAACCCAGGTGGGTGGATAAAATATGGTCTCTCTTCGTCCTCGTAGAGACTGCAGTAAGAAAGACTGATGAGATTTAAGCAAAGGTTTATTCCATTCTGCATCATACTAAACAATTTTTAAGAAGGCTAGTACACAGTGAACCAAGAAACATCAGCATTCTCAAGTTAGCAGTTGTTATGGAATTAATCATTGTGAATGAGGAATCTAAATGTGAAAGATTTTTCCAGAAACCAACCAAATGTGTGAGCTAATTGGAGTTTTGTTGACTCGGTGCCCCAGTATCAAGAGACAGGTGTTTTGCACAGAACAAAAAAACTGGGCACCTATACTCACAGTCTCCAATTTGACTTAGTGTAGGGGCTGGGGCTATCTATAAGGGTTGGTTCAGGATATCTTTCTGCTCTCTCCATCTGAACACTGGAGCTGGGATAAGGCCTGTGCCAAGGACTGACACACAGTACAAAATACAAAACAGAAGTTGAAGTATTAAAAAAAAAAAAAAAAAAAAAAAGACATTTCTTGACAAACATAAATTATGTACAAAAACTCACATATCAGTCAGTGTGCTTAGCTCTGAAGGTTTGCTGTAGCTGTTTTGATCCTGAGACTGCCTGACCTCTGCACTTAAGGAGTCACCTATTTAATAAACAAAGAAAGGTAATACTCCTTTGTCCTCTGACAAAAGAACATATTTAAAAACCTCACAATAATTTAAATATTTTAAGTCCATTTTAAATTTCTAGCAGGAAAATGTTTACCTTATTTATTATTGCACAATAATTGACTTTTGGTTACTTACATAACCATACACCAACTCTTAAGCCAAAACGTTACATTTAATGCAATAAGCATTACAGGCAAAATCACTTGGATTTAGACACCTCAGCTAAAGAAACACTAACCATGAACCACTATCTAATTAGTTTTGTCTAAACAGTTTTCATGCTGATGTTGGTCTGGTCTTAGAATGAACTTTCTACTTGCGTTCTTACTATAACTCAGTGATTATGTGTGGTGAATCTACAGACTAATCCAAGCCGGAATAATTACTCTGTAGGATAATGGTGTTTAAACCTGTCCTCAGGGCCCTGCTCAGAGGGTCCAAACGTTTTCTCAAAGCCCTCTTAAAATCGTTCCCTGCCTAACTCACTGTGTCTGGTCTTGTATATTCTGCCTGCATACTGTGCTCTCAGGGCAGCCATGACCGCCTGTGCAGCCGCAGACAGAGGGCCTGCAGACTCCATCACATCTGATCCTCTTCTTCCTTACTGTCCAAGACACACACAAAGATCAGTGAGCTCAAATACCTGGTTCATTTTTCTACATGCTGCACAGCTGACTGGTGACCACCTAAAAACAAAGCAACTACGTCTTCTAAAGGACGTCAATTTATGTGCAGTCGAACCTCTAAACAAGTACTGTGTATACAGCTCTTAATAACAAGCTTACGGATGGCAAAGGCCAACACTACTGTGGAACCACATAAACTACCCACAAAACTCTGCATTACTGAAGTGGCTGGTTTTCTGTGGCACAGAATACACAGCTCTAATGAGATGATGGACACTGAGCAGCTTAGGCAACAGAAACTTGAGCAGTGACATCAAACCCACAAAGCACAAAGTAGTCAAGTATTGGGTCTTTATTGATTTTATTTTTGTTTAATACTTTATCAAAAGGTGTCAAATTATTCTAAATTAATTATAGAAAAAAAGAAAGTGCATTTTTCCATTTTTCATGGGCAACAGTTGTGAAAAATTAACAAGACATTGAAGAAAAGACACCAGAACACAGAGCTGTGTAAAAGCACACAATAAGCTTCATCGTATCTCCTCAGACTGCAGGTTCAAGGCTCCATTCCTTACACGCACTCCTGAACCCAACATGAACAGCCACCAACGGTAAATGGTCATCTGTGCTCGCAGCCATGTTTGACCTATTCAGGACCAGTCCTGGCTTCCATGTCCTTCACTACTTTGCTAAGCAGCGTGGGTTTCAGGTGGAAGTAGACATACAGTTCCCTCTCTTGCCTGAGGATGGCGTTCTGCTGCAGCTGAGCCCTTTTCATCCTCAGGTTTATCAAAATTTCATGAAGCATCTTATACAGTTCTTTCTGCTTCTCCTCCAGTTCACCCAGAGCCACAGACAGCTCCTGAAAAGGGACAGAACATATTAAAGCTTCAGATGTCTAACATGAAACAAGATGGACAACAACCCCTAGCTATATTACTTATGTGTATGAGGTAGCAGGTAATTACTTTCGCTTTCCATATAACAATACAACATGGCTGGGAACCCTTTAACAATATTTAAATATCAACAGAATTTTTAAAATTAGTATTATTTGATGGTTCATGTGATTGCCGTGATTCATCCAAAATTCATCGGGTATGTTTGAGGTTTGGTAAAGATGCTCACAGCCCACACTAAAACATAGTGATCACTTATAGGACTCCTTTGGAAAAAAGTTTGGAATCAATGTTTGAATAGTGCAGTATGGTGGCATATAAATGCCTGTAATGCATTTAAAACTCCAGCACTTTGGAACTTCACAAATGTACACAATTACAAATTATTAGTAGAAAGTTATTCATTTTTATAGACCATTCAATCAATAAAAATGTTTATGCGCCCAGAGCAATGGACAGAGTTGTAGGTGATTATAAAATGACACCATAAATTAACATCAGTAAAACCTTGCATTCAAAGTGTGACAACTGCATCTCAAAAAAAAAAAAAAAAAAAAAAAAAAAAAAAGTATAAAAAAAGGTAACTACAATGTTATTTAGACATCCATGAAACACTGAAGACCATATTTAGAAGAAAATCTTGTTTTCTAGTCTATTCAAGTTTTAAATCAAGTTATTTTAAGCTAAACCAAAAAAAGCTCATAAAGTTAGAATTATTACACAAAAAATAAATATTGATCCAAAAGCTTTTCAACAGTTGTGTATATGGTGGAAATGAGGATGACTGTTAGGATTAAAGAAATGTGTCAAGTAATAATAATAAGACAATAAGAAACAGAAAGAGAATTAAAACACAATAGCCAGTAAGAATTCTGTGTTTAGAGAAGAGAAACCATGCAAAGAGCCGTGCAAAATCACCACCTAACAGCAAAACCAACAGTGCTGTCTTAACAATTCAAAACGTGCACCATATTTTCAAAAAGTGGGTACTAAATCAGAAATCACTCACGTTGTCTATGAGGTTTCAAAACAGAGGACGACGATCAAGGAAGAAAAAGGCATAAGGAAAACATACCTGTGCATTAGGGCAGAGCTCGTGAGCAGGTGAGGCTGTAGCACATACCTCCGGCCTCAGGAGAGGCTGCTTGATGCAGGAATAAGCTGCACGCTCCAGAGCATCACAATCACGCTTTAAACGAACACAAGTATAGCCCTGCTCACGAGACGCCCTGTCCAAAGCCTCACGAACTGAGAGTAGCTCCTCATTTAGGCCAGAGGCTTTATCCTCCAACCTCCCGTACGTCTGAAGAGGATCCTTACGCTCACCAGAGACGCTCCCCAGCTCCAGAATCTGGAGTAATCTGACACACACACAACAGTGCACAGACTATTACAAATAAAGTCATAATTATAAAACTGCATGCATAAATCAGCTTTATTATTTTTATTATGCACCCTGTGTATGTTGTCCTGTCTTCTTTTTGTAATAGTTTACTTATTCCGTTTGCACTACTACTATTTTTTTATTATTATTTATCTGTTAGTTACTTGTTAGTTTTCTGTAATAGTTTACTTATTATTCTGTTTGCACTACTACTATTTTATTCTATTGTTTATTAATATCTTTTTTTTTTTCCTCTTCCCCTCCTAGCTCTCTGTCTTATCTTTATTCCCCTTGTTGCAGTGTGCATGTTTATGACAAAAGAATTTCCCTCGGGATAAATAAAGTTCTTTCTTATCTTATCTTATGTAGTCTTGTGGTGTTTTGTTTTTGTTCTTGTGTTGCACCATTGTCCTGGAAGAACATGGTTTTTTTTCACTGTGTAATGTGTATATGGCTGAAATGACAATTAAACTACTTGACTAGACTAATCTCAAACAGACTTGCTTACGTGGTTTCTGACACCATATAAGACACTGTGATAAAAGCGGCCAAAAAGTATATCAACATAGCTAAAATCTTTGATAGCAGCAATGTTGAGGCCTGATTTTTGTCATTTTTTGTATACAATATGCCATACACTGTCAGAAACCACTTAAGCAGGACTATTTGAGTTTACTCAACAATGTAGTGCCAGACTAGACTTAAGCAGACAACTGAGAATTGAAGAAAATGCTTCAATCTTTGTGGGACAGGCAGCTATCAATGTTCTCACACTGTTCTCCACAGACATTTCTGAAACTTACCAGAAAGCACATGAATGCAAAAAACCACAAGTTTAAACTTCCGGACAGGATGGCAGTTTGCATGCAGCTAACTTGTTATTTATAAGCTTCCATTACTTGCTTTCGCAGCCCCAGTAAAAATCGAAACCTCAGCAAACACAAACACAAAAACATCTTGACCACATTTTTGGTTACGGTAAGACTGTGTACACTTGCTTTCTGTCCAATCACTTTAAACTACACCATTTAGAGATTAAAAAAATAAATGTGCAACAAACTGATAAAAGTTTGTTTCCACATTCATTCCTTACCTACTAAAGGCTGTGTCCTTAGAACCGATGACCCTTGTTTTTGAGTTAGGCCCTAGGCAGGGTGCTTGGGTCAGTTCAGGCTGGGTTAGAGTGCTCCCTCTCTGGGCTGCAGCCTCTGCTGTTGCCTCCAGTCTGTGGACTAATTCCTCCATCTGAGCCACGGTCTGCTTTCCCCCACTGAGCTCTGCATCCTGAGCCAGACGCACCAGCTCAAATGAGGCCTTCTGGCGGAGGAGCTGGTCCCTGACCTCAGCCTGCCGAGAAGTGTAATAGTTCTGTCGGGCGATCTGAAGTGCCATGTCACCACGCACCACAGGCACATTGAGCAGACGGGCACTTTCCCGAAGAGCCGAGCGAACAGTGTTGTTCATCAGTGCATCAAGGTCAGACTGGATAGATGTAAGCTCGGTGTGCAAAGCAGACTCATGCAAAGAAGCCTGCAATAAGCCAAGGGGCTTTGAGGGGGAGAGAGAGGCAAAAATGAACTAAGACAATTATATAGCTGAGGAAACAGTAAACAAAGTGTATGATATTATGACAAATAAAATTAACCCTGGGTGACACTACATGTACATTGCACTCCAGAAAAAACAGATTTTTAATTAATAACCTGGTGAACTCCCGACTCTTAGACACCATCTCAAACCTGTTAGTCAAAGCCAACAAGATCTGGAAATGGTAACAGATTCTTCTAATGTACCAAGATTAACCATTTTTCTATTGAAATCACAGAAATGCCCCCCCTCTAACATGTCCAGTACCTGTGTTTGGCTGCTAAGCTGCTCAGTAAGCCAGTCTTTCAGCGCCCGGTCTCCTTGCTCCTCAGCCTGCTCCTTCAGCAGCTGGTACTGCGCCACCACGTAGGCCCACTGTAGCTGGGCCATCTCCTTCCTCCTGCCTTCCACCACCGTCTCATTCTCCTCTTCCTCACTCTCACTGCAGCAGCTCAGCTCCATTGGCTGGAAGCGCTTGGAAGAGGAGCTCTCCACCATGTCAGAGATACCTTGGAAGAACTGTTGTTGGGTGTAGGCAGCCAAGGCCTTGGTGTTTTGCTCTTCCTGGCGGAGGTATGGCTCCAAGGGCAGCTGAGACAGCAGTGCAGGTGGCCCTGAGTGAGCAGTTGGAGCTGGGACAGCTCCATCTTTTTTATCCACTGATGACAGCTCAGCATGGAAGAAACCAGACAGTTTTGTGGTCTCTTTCACAAGATCTTCTAAGGCAGCATTAGTGGCTGCATTTTCAACTGCGAGGGCAGAACTGACATCTTTTACTGCTTTGCTTCCTTCTTGGTGTAGTGTTTGAGCGGCTGATGAGTCAGCTCCCCGGCTAGCAGCCAACACTTGGAGCTTCTTCAGCCTGCTCAGTTTCAGCTGCTTCTGTTTCTGTAAAGCCTGTAGTTCAGCCTCCAAATCTTCCACTGAAACATCTCCCTCTCCACACAGTGAAGGAAGTGAGCCACGCACACCCACAGTCCCATCGTTTGGCTGACAAGTCTTCAGCAGGTCCTGAAGTGTTGCCTCATCCAAGATAGGCTTCCCAGACCCTCGCAGAACCTGATATGCGTGCACTTCTTCTGGTGTGAGGACATTGTTGTGATTCACACGGTGACAGAAGAAGCGCAAAAGATGCAGATTGTCCGGCACAGCTTCAAACAACCAGTCGAACTCTGACCCTTTCAGAGTAGACGCGCCCGGATAACCCAACTGCGAGAGCGACTCAACGAACCTCTCCCCATTGAGCATGACTGTTTCAGAGCCAATCCCCCAAACACGTTTACGCTTTACCCTGCAGTAAATTGTGAGACAGGACAGTTTTAATTTAGTTCACAGGCCAAAGTAGTAAAGATATCGAGAACCAGTGAGAGTTAGTTCACAGATTTTCTAAGGACTTCCAGTACATGCTATGTCAGTGTGGCATAAAAACATGCTTGTACAACATGATATATGAAATGAAAACATTTAAGAGGATTAGTGACAAGATTTGAAGAGTGATCTGAGGTGAAATGCTACATTCTAGAGAACCCTAAAGTCAAAATTGCACACAACAGTTGTAACAGGAATCAGACATTCATATTTAACAGTGAAGTGTTTGATCCCTCTGAAAGTTACTTCACAGCAAGCTATTACCTGGACATTGTTTTACAACGTGAAAAGTTAAGGTAGGTTTTTGGACTAAAAGATATTTCAGACTATTTAGCTATTATCAACATATTATACATTCCAACACAGAAGGCACATATAGATTTATCGGACACTACTGATATCAAACAAAATGGCTATATTACACATCACAACCCCTGGTTCCTATCACCACCACTGAAAGGACCCCATAACGTTCTTTGCAGTTTTATATCATACACTATGAATTACTTTGTTTACATCTCAAGTACTGAACTATACAGTAGTCCAGAAAAACACTTGAATTCCCCCTAAACAAAAAGCTAGAACATCCTTCTGTCATTTATTTGTAGATTTTCGTATCCCAATGGCACCAGCTCTCAACACACTTGCACATACTTCACGATAAATGGTATTGAAACTCTCCATACAATTACTAGGGAGAAGGGCACTGGGTCAGTTTAAATGGAAGAGGGCCCTTTTTAAACGTTAAATTGGCAAAATGCTACCTTTTCTACCTCATGTAGCCACTTAAAAAATAATAATCCGTCATTCTGTTACTTAAGGCACAGAAATCAAACAGGAGGTACAAAACTATCACTAGAACTATGACAGAGCAATTAACAGGGGGAAAAAGCATAAGACACAACTTTCAAATACCAAGGACTGATAAGTGAAATAGTTTTTCTTGTGTGCAATTTTTGTGGTGCATTATTACTGTTTCTGTCAATGTCTGCTGCTTCCAAGCAACTGAGGACACTCCAATGTGTATAAATATTCAGTGTTCATACACACACACACACTTGTGTATTACTTGTATAGTGTACTTTTTATTTTACACTGTTGTGATGTATAGTTTTTATTCTATTGGTTATGCTCCTCTTACTTTCTTTTGTACTGTCCACTTTGCTGCTGTAATAACGCAAATTTCCCACCTGTGGAACTAAAAATGGTCATCTTATCTTATTTTATCTTAATGTGCTTCAGGGTAGCTGCTAGTTTAATAGCTGAGTATTATATTTGCTCATACGGAGACTTTTTGTGATTCTGAAGTAACACGAACCTACCTGGCTAGCATTTACCATTCAAGACACACTTAAACTAAAACTTAAACTCAAACTAACAGATCAGTTTGTAAAAGTAACAGTTTGTAACAGTAAAATGCACACGGTAGCGTTTGTCAAGGATTTAATGAGTTAGCCAGCTAGCTGATGCTACAAGAAAGTAGCTAAGTAGCCACTCTTAGCTTACTATAAAATCCCTTCCAAGCAGCATAAAGTGTGTTTAAAACATGAACAGATGCTCACCTTTTAATAAATCAGTAGATATACCCAGTTAGTGCGTGCAGACGAACCAGACAGCCACTTTTTGACTGTTAGCTGTTGGCTAATGTCTAACGGTCTAACGAACCTTCCTCAGAACTACAAAAACAAAAAGGGCGCGCTGGGGGTCACGTCATTCCGGGTAGGCGTGGCTTCCATTTGAAAGACCCGCCCCCAGCAGGTTTAAATCAGCCCTTCACTTCACTACAGGGAATTAACAGTTTACCAACATAAGAGACAGTATTAACGAATAAAACACAGTGACAGAATATTACATGAGTCGAATAACAACCAAAAATACAGCTAAACTACAGTGTTGTGTTGTTGCAGGCCCACCTTCAATAGTGCAGTGATAAAAGTGTTAAAAGTAGAAACTGATGTATATCAAGTCAAAGTCAAAGTGAACTTTATTGTCATCTCAATCTCAAGTATACCGAGAGACGAAATGGCGAAGCTCAGGTTCCACAGTGTACATATAGTGCAACAGACATAAGACATTGTGAAACAAACAAAAGAGGTATAAAGAAGTATGAAATAAGGTAAGGGTGAGATTTAACCTGTCCTGAGTGTGTGGACAGCTCACTGTGCATTGTATATAAATATAAGTAAAATAAAATGTGCAACGGTTGGAAAAATGTGCAAAACGTATGACCAGTATAGCCAGTATAGCCAGTGTAAACAGTATAACAGTATAAAACAGTATGAAACAAGTGAAAATGGCAGCTTGAGTAAACATTCTTAAAGGTTTGTGCATTCTTAAAGAATTGTGCAAACAATATGACAGAATAGACAATATAATCAGTATACACAGTATACCCAGTATAACAGTATAACCAAGTATAAACAGCAGCTTGAGTATGGATTCTTTTGTGAATTCTAAGAATAGTGCAAACAGTATAAACAGTATGGACAATATAACCAATATACACAGTATAACAGTATCACCAAGTATAAATAGCAGGTATGGATTTTTAAGGTGCATGTGTGACTTTCAGTCTTTGTATATCTGATAAAGTGGCTGTGCATGAATGTATGGTCAGCGTAAACAGTTTGTAGGGGGGGAAGAGAAAGCGAGAAGGGTCCCGTGGGTGTTGAGGAGCCTGACAGCCTGGGGTGGTGGCCTAGTGGGTAGGATACTTGCCTCTCGACCAAGAGGTCATGGGTTCTGATGCTGCGGTATCTCCTCTTTGATGGCAGGAGTGTGAATAGTCCGTGTGAGAGGTGGGAGGGGTCCTGCACAATGCTGCAGGCCTCTGAAGAATGTGGTGAGGATGGGAGGTGGAAGGCTTGCTCATCTCAGGAAGTGAAGTCTCTGCTGGGCTTTCTTTGTTAGGGAGGTGATGTTGCTTGTCCATGTGAGGTCCTCAGTTATGTGCACACCGAGGAACTTGGTGCTCCTAACAATCTCCACAGCAGGGCCATTGATGTTGAGTGTGGTGTGGGTTGGATGTGATTTTCTGAAGTCCACAATCATCTCTTTAGTCTTGTTGACATTAAGAGAGAGAGATTACTGTCCCTGCACCACACTGAAAGCTGTTTCACCTCCTCTCTGTAGACTGACCCGTCATTGCTGCTTATCAGCCCCAGCACAGTCGTGTCGTCAGTGAACTTGACGATGTGCTTGGTGTTGTGTGTGGCTGTGCAGTTGTGGGTCACCAGGGTGAAGAGCAGCGGACTGAGCACAGCCCTACAGGGCTCTGGTGCTCAGCGTGATGGTGTTGGAGGTGTTGCAGCCCATCCGTACAATTGCAGAGAGTGGTGTTCAGACACAACCCACTCAGTTTCACAATCAGCTTTGGAGGGATGGTTGTGTTGAAGGCTGAGCTGAAGTCTATGAAGAGCATTCTGACATATATCTCATAATTATCATAGTGATGATGATGTAACAACAGAAATAATAACAATAACAACAACAACAATAATAGTTATTATTATTACTATTATTATTGTTATTATTGTTGTTGTTGTTATTGTTATTGATGTTTTGTTGTTGTTTTTATTATTATTGTTATTATTATTGTGTAGAGACATAAATATACATATACTTATATAGGTCTACATATAAATATATATATATTTTTTTCAATACACACACGTCCATATTTATATTTTTATATTATTTGTATAGTGTACTTTTTATACTGTACTGTTGTGTTGTATAGTTTTATTTTATTGTTTTTGCTGCTCTTACCTTTGTACTGTCCACTCTTTCTGCTGTAACAATGCAAACAATACTTGTTTCTACGATTACTTCTGGCAGTTTGTTTTTAAACAAACAAAAACGAGTATGCTGTAAACTGAGAAATAGCACAGACCAAATTATTTCACTTCACTTATAACAGACATAAAGGACTTGACTCATAATATCGTCCTCTTTTTTCCTAAGAGGACAACGCAGTGAAAGTGCTGAGAACTAACAGACGAAAAGACTTAGGATGGTTTCCTTACAACGCAGATTCACGTCCTCCCCTATACATTAAAACACGTGCAAAAATGTGTTATATAGTTGATTGACTACTTATATTTACGTTAATTTGCTAGTATTAGCCCTGTAGCTCTGTGTCGTCTCTGTTATTATTCGTGTACAGCACTTCTTGTCACCTGTTGTTTTAAATATGCAGTATTAAAATAGTCCGTGATTCACAATTGGCGCACAGTTGGTGATTGACAGGTGTTTGAGCCAATCAGAGAGGCTGAAGGTCCACCCCAGAATGAAGAGGAGAACCAATCGGAATCGTTTCACATCTGTTTGTCCAGAGTTCAATCAGGACAGTTTGCTTCTCTGGCGAGGAGTTGGAAGAACAGTCACAACAGGTACAGACAAAATAAAGGAGTTAGCTATAGCAAAAAACCGAAGGGATATAGAGTCCAGAAGACTTTGGCTGTGCTACACAGGCTTCGTTTGGTTCATAACTGCACGGAAAGGCTTGTAAAATCGCTGGTTTTAGCTTTACTCCTGCAGAACAGTGTGAGCCAGAGGACGTCAGTAAGGAGGGAAGTTGGGTCTGTTTTTTATATGCCATAAAAAGATCCGTTATATAACTTGAACATGAAAAATATACTACTTTCCACATAACGGGGCTCTACTTTGCTACGATTTGCAGCCTTTATGGTTCTCTAACTACCACCTAAGACCTTTTGTTCGACTTTTTACCCAGGTTTATTGCATTTATGCACCTGGTTTCTCTTTTGTTTTCAGGTTTGCTTAATTGTAAGCATGTGTCTCTGGAGCAGTTACATTTTGTAAACAAAGATCTCTCCGTAATCTCATTTACTTCTTCTGTAAATTACCGTTTTATTTGATATCAGTCACGAAATATTCATCTGTTTCTGAACTATTTCTCCTGAACAAGTCATTGATTTTGTCAATTTGATCAAAATATTGTCCTACTTACTATTTTGTGCGTGACCCCTGTGTTAGGTGTGTTGTAT
This sequence comes from Brycinus macrolepidotus, assembly GCA_037974445.1. Classification (NCBI taxonomy): domain Eukaryota; kingdom Metazoa; phylum Chordata; class Actinopteri; order Characiformes; family Alestidae; genus Brycinus; species Brycinus macrolepidotus. The sequence goes on along the minus strand of JBBPCZ010122418.1, from coordinate 6,198 downwards.
TTACATGAGAGTTTTCTCATACTTCTCTTCTACATCTCGGAAGTTCTTCTGCTTAAACACTCATGTTCAGCTCCTCCTTTAGGAGAAAAGAGATCGCTCCTTCATTAATACAATATTGGCATATGCTTTATTTCTCAGATGACAAGGAAAAGTTAATGTAAGAGATATATTTACTTTGGCAGGCCTGTTGTATGCTGCATCTGGTTATCAAGCAAAGACATTTGCCCAGTCTCTTTGTTTTGCACCCGTAGTGTCCACAATCAGAGAACTATGGTTCAAGCTAAATTCTGGATCCTGAAGCAGCACTTTGAGGGCTTTCCTAAAGACAGCGACTTTGAGCTGAAGCAGGAGCAGCTCCCTGAACTCAAAGATGGAGGTTTGTGGAAGAAAAACTCCTTTTTTTGACATTGTAAGCTGGATGTGTGTGTTTTCTCTGTTTTTGATTATTGTGGGATGACTGTTGTAGAGGTCGTTGTGGAAGCAGTGTTCCTGAGCGTGGACCCCTATATGAGGTAAGTTACAGTCGTCAGGTCCTTGTTCTGACAAGGACATCTGGGTCATTCTACCAATATAGGACAGTTTCTGTCTCTTACAATTCATATTTTACTATTTGGGCTAAAAAAAAAAATCACAAGATATAGAAATTGTTTACACTGAACACTAATTTCATTGGGGATTGATTTGTGTCTCAGTCCTTTTAGAATAACTTTCAATTGTCTTCCTTTTTTTTATTTTGAAAAAAATGATCAAGGGGTGCAATGTTGAAAAAATATTATTTAAGAACACTTGAGGACTTTTCACAACACACAATATATATTAACATTGTGATACAGACTAAATGTGTCCATAGTTTCACATTTGGAAACTGCTATCAAAATTATGGGTGCAATGATTTTTAATTTAACATGTCACATACCTGTGCTGCTCTAATTAAACTGGACTAATTATTCTCTTTTGTAATAAACCATGTTCTTCAGGTACTGACAATATCCACGGTATACATAGTTTTGGATAGTAAGTAAAATGGCTAAATATGTGTTGTAGATGTTGTCATCCCTGGTTCCTATCACCCAAAAAAAAAAAAAAAGAAAACCTGTAAATTTCTTTTACATCGAAACACTGAACAAGGCATCTTAACAGTTGAATGATGCAGAAAGTTTGGAATATCAGTGGAATTTCCCCTTTATAGAGTTAAGAGAAACATTAAAGTAAACATTATATATATATATATATATATATATATATATATCCTATTTTTACGCAGTGAACTTAGGTTAGACTTTTGCAATAGTTAGGCTTTCTAGGCAATCGAAAGTACAAACTTGGGCCCCTTTTGGAAAATGTTTAGTACAAAATATGAGCTTCTTTATGGCTGAATAATGGGCAGCAGTAACATGATCACACATTTAAGCGTCACAAGTTGATAAATGTAAATAAAAAGTGAAAGTTTTTACTTTTTATTTCCATGTAACTGAATTTCGATGTGAACTTTTCATTCCCTAAAAAACATTTCAGTGCTTGTTATGTAAAAAGCCTTTTTTTTTTTTTTTTTATAAATGAGATGTGCGACTTTTTTGTGTAGTGTTTTTTATATTGTAGAATGATTGCTAGGTAAACATATATAAATGCAGTTTGTCCTCTTATCAGTTTATTCCTTCAGATCTTTTTGTTCTGGTCTTTTTCCTCAGGCCCTTCAGTTGTGTGCAAATGCAGCCAGGAGATGTGATGATTGGAACACAAGTGGCAAAGTAAGAGAAAAGAAACTTTTGTTTTCCCTGTTCTGACACACACAAAGTACTTCACAAGTAGCAAAACAATATGACTTAAGTTTGCCAGAGCAGGGAAAACACAAACCTTTGCAGTGTAGGGAGACTTTCAGGATTTATGTTGGAAAACGGTCATGTAGAAGATGGACGCACCATCTGCAGCGCATTTGCTCTCATAGCTCATTAATGTGTTCTCTGGAAACCATCAGCGATTTGCCCAGCATCTGAAGGCCTGTTGTTTATAAGCCACATATTTTTGAGTGATCCAGAAATGACAAATATCTGCATCCTGACTTGCAAAAAAGGAACAACTGTTTTAACTTGACATCACACAAAAACAACGTTATCAGAAATGCCCACACAATGTAGAAGCTGTGTGTCCTACCTGTTAAATTGAAGGACTTGTACTGTTTGTACTGTGTCAGGCCCCAAACAGAAATTCTGCAACCAGCAGAACCAGCTTGTTTAACATGCATGATTGCTGTGTTTTCTGTAAACTCAGAGAAGGCCCTGGAGCAGCTGCTGAACTGCTGGTTGTTGCTGACTATTTTATTCCAATGTTTGAAGCCTTTAGTTTTGTGCTAATTTAAATGTAGTAGCAAAGTTAATTAATTAATTGTGTTTTCCTTAATTGTTCTTAATTTATTTATACATATTGAACAGTGAATGTATTGGTACTGGGCTTAAAATCTATGTGAATCAGAAATCATAACACATTTTCTTTCTGCATGACGATGTACTTACAAATATCAGGGCAGGTCTTTGAGCTAACTGAGCTTTTTTGCTTAATGATAGATGGGAGTGGTGGAATTGGAGGTGAAATTTGATTTTGGTTTGATTTTTAATATGTAAAGATACTCACTGCTGATTAGATTTGCAGGCAAACCTAAACCTTGCATGTTTTCTCAACAGAGTGATTCAGAGTAAAAACCCAGCGTTTCCTGTGGGGTGTCATGTGGTTGGACAGTGCGGCTGGAGGACACACACAGTTTCAGACGGGACTGGTCTCACTCCGGTCCTGAATGACTGGCCTCAGAATGTTCCTCTCTCTCTTGCTATTGGAGGCGTCGGCATGCCAGGGTACAATCTTAGTTATGTTATGCTTAACTGTGTAGTTTGTAAACCTGTGAAATGAAAGTAATGCTAAATAATGATAAAGGAAAAAGTCTGAATCTCTGCCTTTCAACCTGTGAGCACTGGCTTATTCTCCAGCACTGGATTTGTCTTTTTGTTATACCATCTACAGAAATTGGTTTGTACAGTCTTAATGTTTGACTATAAAAGAAACTGAAAGTAATGTTGGAGCTTATTTTGGATTTGTCTGGTGCTTTTGTCTTGTTCATAGTGCTCATTACATTAGGGACTCTGTTACCCTCTGTTTAACATTACAGAAACTATTGCTCTTGTCTAAGGTAATCAAAAAAAAAAAAAGATTGTAACTGAATATATATATAATGTGTGTGTGTGTGCGTGCGCGTGCGCCGTCAGCTGATCACAGCCAGTTTGTTTTTGGTATTTTTTAAATTTTTAAAAGTATTTATTGTGACAGCTGTAGTAATGTGATGTATTTCCTGCATTGCTCTGCAGATTGACGGCGCTGTATGGTTTAGAGGAGGTGTTGGCTATCAAGCCAGGAGAGACGCTGCTGGTGAATGCGGCAGCTGGTGCTGTGGGGAGTGTCGTGGGTCAGATTGCTAAACTGAAAGGCTGTAAGGTGGTGGGTTCAGCCGGGAGTGATGCTAAAGTGGCCTACCTGAAAGAGCTGGGCTTTGACCATGCCTTCAACTACAAGACCGTGTCCTCTCTGGAGGAAGCACTGAAGCAGGCCTCGCCTGACGGTTACGACTGCTACTTTGAGAACGTAAATGACGTTTAGTTCAAATTGAAGCAAGCTATGCACTTGTTTTGCCTGACTCAATTTTAGTACAAGGGTAAATAAGACTGTTGTAAATAAAACAGTTACTGCAATGTAAAACTCTTTTTTAATATATTGATATTTGCTATTGAAATGTGATATAATGAAAGATGTTCTCAATTTTTTTTTTTTTTACAGGTTGGTGGACATTTCTCCAGTGTTGCCGTGCCACAGATGAAACGCTTTGGGAGGATTGCTGTATGTGGAGCGATTTCCCTGTACAATGACAAAGAACCTCAGACAGGTCTGGTTTTCAGCTGCAAACCCTGGGCCCATTTCACTTTCATTTTTTATCAAACCCCTGTCTACTAGTTCTCCCCATTTTCTTTCAGCTAAAAAGGACTATCTGAGGGTTCCTAAATATAAATTCATGATAAAGATAAATTCATGATAAAGCTCAGATACTAACACTTTCGTGTGTAAAGATCCATTGTGTTCCATGGTGTTTAGGTGAAGTATCCAGTGTTCCCTTATGTGTACCATTATACATGGCTGCTTATCAGTGTTGTTTAAGGCTTAGTTTAGTTATGCAGAACTGGAAGAAGTCTCTAGCAACTCTGGAGATTCTCTGTTGTGGTAAATTACTCAAGAAATACTGTCTTAGGTAATGGTAATGGTTATGAAGGTGTGTTTCGTTTGTATTTGTGGTCTGCCACAGGTCCTTATATACACATGACTATGATTATAAAGGAGCTGCGGATGGAGGGCTTTCTGGTGTTTAGATGGGAGCATAAGAATGAAGAGTCTCTGAAGAGGTTGCTGACATGGGTGCAGGAGGCAAGTCATGCGTTTTTTTATACAGTTGGTTCTGAGCACACAATCTGATTGGTGCATTGGATCAGCACAGTTTTACAATACTTGTCATTCCACATCTAAGTAGCAACAGTGGTTGATTTACTCTAAGCTGGAATTACTTTCTGGAATTACTTTCTTTGCAGAAGAACTGCAAATTTATTCAGCCCCCTTAAAAGTCATCAGAATTGTCTGGATTACAAGGGACACTTTGATAACTTGTGCCATGTCATATTTTATTTTAAAAGACTGACTCTCAAAAGGAATTCATTTAAATTGGTTTCATGTAAGGAAATATTCTGTGACAAATTACTAACTGAAAATTGTTTTACTCACATGAAAGATACTGCCCTAACGAGGGCATATATGGCTAAAATCTGGGAATCTTTTGTCGCCATTTGTCAGACTGAATCTGAAGGAAAGCTGTTAACATGAAACCCAAAAAGCATTGTAAAAAATTTACAGATAAAGTTGTAGACATGCCCAAGATAGGAAAAGGCTTTTGGATACTCCAGTGAGCACTGCTGGGTTAACTGTGAGGAAACAGAAGCTGCATCATACCACCCTGGTCCTGCCCAGAGAAGACTTTCCCTCAAAACTCAACTTCAGAGCAAGATGTTTCACTTTAAGTAATAGATTTGTGGACTGACCCATTTCTTTTTGTCTTTTCTTGATGCAGGGAAAACTAAAGTGTGAAGAACATGTCACTGTGGGCTTTGAGAACATGCCTGCAGCCTTCATGGGGATGTTGAAGGGCGAAAACACAGGGAAAGCTGTCATTAAGGTCTAAAGACATCCCTATAGTGTCAAGCTTATCAAATAAGCATTGTACTCTCCATTGTTACACATGTAATAAAATTGCTGATTTGTTTCGTAGATGGTTGTTTTCTGTTGCTCTGTAATGTGATGCTCTGACCTTTGGACAAGCAGCTCTCACCTAGAAGCCTTACTCTGACTGAATTTCCATTCTGCTGCTTATCAGCTGGCACTTGGGATACAATCAGTCAATCATGGCCTTACAGTGAAGTCTTAACTCTGAGCAGGGGCTAGGCAGAATCATAGTGACTCAAGAAAAAAAAAGACTTAAAACTGCAAAGCAGTTATTGTGTAAAACTATGATTTTTAGTGGATATTAAGTGAAAATGTTTAAAGGAAAATTATCTACCTAATAAACTGTGCCAGCTCACATGACCAGTGTTATTTCTGAACATTTGGGGGCCATAAGTAACATCTTTTTTTAGTTGCTCTTTTCCCTTCACAGTTTGATTTTAGTAATTACTTGGTCTGGATAAGTTTGGAAAAATATGTAGTTTTCCAGATTATTGATCCTATTCTGCTCTCAAAATGATAAAATTCAGAATTTGTAAAAAATATACTGATAATACAAGCAGAGTGTTTTTCATGACATTCGAAGCAGACAGGCTGTCACACACTCCCACAGTGGTTTACACAGCACTTAATATTTTTAGAGAGAAAGTGAGGTTTGATGGTAAAACAAGTCAACGAGAGTGTTCTTTAAAAAAAAAAGAATACTAGTGAAAAAAATGGAATTTTGAAATAAAAATTGCGAAAATCATTAAACAGCTGAATGGTCCATATAAATAATATACATACCAACCAAAAAAATGGCACTTAACTTTAGATATGTTCCTGCTCGTATCATGACTGACAAGCAATATAAATGTAATAGAAATAAAACAATGGTAACGCAATAACGTGTATAAA
>JBBPCZ010122388.1:0-26696 GCA_037974445.1 Brycinus macrolepidotus | reverse complement strand
CTTGGCAAGATTATTTTTCTATTTAGACCAAAAATAAGACACACTCTCTAGAAATAAGGCTTTTTTTTTACTTTCTTAGAAATCATTTTTTGCAGTGTACTTGTATATGGCCAAGATGACAATAAAGTTCACTTTGACTTTTTAGTTAACTTTTTGCTCTTAAGTACCAGTCCAAACTGATTTCAAAGGGATTTTAAGACTGTATACAGCTGACCACTGATGAAACTCATGGGTGTGGAATCGGCACCACTTTTATTACCATATTCTAAGTGTTTAAACCGGAACGGGTGTGAAAGTCCAGGAATCGCCCCTGTGCCGTTTAATCCACTACCAGGTAGCGTATCTGCAAATAATGACATAAAGTGTAACCATTTCTGAGTGTTATTTGTTCACGCGGAAAAGGTCAAAGCGCTGTGTGTGCCAACACTGTTGTAACTCTTTGTGCTGATGGAGTAAGAATGATGTCATCGCTTTATCTCGGTTTGTGTCATCGTCTTGTATAAGTTATTAATAAACCCAAAAAATCCCTTCATGAACAACTGAGTAATGGCCAAACTGCTTAAGGAGGGGGACGAGAAGTCTTACTGTCAAAGCATCTATGCAAATCTCATGTGGCTTTAATAACAAAATAATAATTTTATAATAATAACTTTTTTCATAGTTACTTTTAGAACAGCCAGAACAGAAAAAACACAAAAATGACATTAGTATATAAACAAACAAGAACAATAAGAAGATGAATTTGTTACAGACATATAGACATATAAATATTATGATGGTCAGCCCAGAGAACAGCCGCCGCCAGCAGGCTGGGAGGCCTAAACACACACCCGCAAACACACAGAGACACTAGAGCTGGTGCACAGCGGAGCTTTTATTTTAAACAAAAGGCACATCAGTTTCAAAAGCATCAACTAAACCACTCTGGACTGAACTTTCGCATGGGCTCTCCACTCTACCTCTCTCTTACTCTCCCTCCTGGTTGTAGCCGCTCTCTCCAGTCTCTTTTCCTCTCTCTCCTCTAGTCCTGGAGAGCCTGTGTTTTATAGAGTCCTGGCTCCTCTCGTCATTCAGCTCACCTGGCTCTTGTAAAGGGAGGAGCCCCGTGCTTAGTCCTGTGTGTCTATGCAAGTGTATATATATATATATATATATATGTGGATATATATATACATATGCTAAGTATGTATGTATTTATGTATGTACATATGTATGTTTGGTTTTGATTTGTTCCCCTCCTTATTCAGCCAACATATCAACTCCACCCTTACTGCCACTCCCTGCCTTCTTTTGAGCACCTGCCCCATTAAAGGTCTCTACATGGCCCTTAAACTCAGTTAATTACTTGTGACCCACAAACAGTGTTACCAGTAATTTGTCCTGTGTTTTGTTTCGATAATCTATTCATTACTTTTACATCATTGTCGAAACAAACCCCCATTTCCATTTTATATTATTTATTTATGTATTTATTTATTTATTTTTTACATAATTTGAAAATGCCAGCTGTCCTTTACATTGAGGTTAAAATTATAACCATTAGAAACAGTCCAAAATCAATTGTCACATTATTATTTTTTTTAATTTATTCATTTTACATTGATTTTCCTTGAAAACTGATCCTTTCTCTTCTCCTGTAGTTGTACCATTTTTTGAGATATGAGGTTTTTGTCCAACCTTGATGATTTATACCTTATACACCATAATCAGTTCTACTGTACATGAGCTACTCCTGACGGGCTGAATGCTCTTTTTAGCCTTTAGGTCTGTTATGTAATTAGCCTTGTTGATTGTTTATTTGCACAGATCGGGTGAATAATTCAACCGTGGGATGAATCTGCAAAGCTGGAGGATAAGGGGCCCCAAACAAGCAGCCCAAAAAAGATCAGAGGGTATGAGCATATGTTTCTTTATCTGATGATGATCTGGATGTCAATTAGCCATAGACTTTATTTAGCACTCCGTGGCTTCTTGTACACGTCTTAGCGCTATTTTTTCTCCTTTATCTCTTTGCCTCGTGGTGCTGTTCCCCTTTCAGACTGTGACTCATGTCTCTGATCTGCTTCAGTCAGAGTCCACCTCATGATAACCGCCGTGCCGCATCCCCTGAGAAAAATGCCCTTCAGAAAGGCTGAGAATACAGTGCTGCGCTTCAGAGAAGGCCGTTAATTCTTCATTCATGCTTTCTTCATGCCTGTGGTGCCCCTGGCTTCTCAGATTTCATTCATAAAGCACATCTTTGTTTTTGTGAAGCTTGATGGGGAACTTACAAATGCAGCAGCATCATCAACGGGTCCTTAAAGCAACAGTTTAGCGTGAAATTAGATGTAGTCAATCAGCCGATTTGGTGTCTGAAGCTGCATCAACTTTAGCACTTGAGCTATGATGCTAATGTAGCCATCAACAAAATCCTTATAAGAAAGGTCTGTCTCACTGGCGTGCTTTGAGGCCACATGCCTGGACAGTTATTTCCATTTAAACAAGACCAGACTCCTAACTCTTTCAATCAAAGGGAGCCCTAACCCCAAAACTAAAAGCCACACTTCAGACATATGTGAAATTAATGGTAAAAATCTGACCTATAGCTCAAGTAATGCGTGAAAACATGTTTTTTCAGGTGGTTTTAACCACCATGCATGAGCATATATAGTCAGTGAGGGTGGGCTTTCCCAATAAGCCCTTTGCTCATTGGGACGTTCCCTATAAAAAGATGCTATGTTGAGTATTATGAGCTCAACCAGTGAACTGAACCTCCTTTATATCACTAATGGAAGCTTATACTCCACCTAGTATCCAAGTGCTGTATGTTTGCATGTCTAAATCATCAATGAAGTTCCAATTAATAGCTTCCCTAAACTGCACTGTGATTAATCTGTATCACCTGTGGCACCTCCATCATAGCAATACCTATAGACTACCATGCAAAGCCTTTTTTATATTGCTCTCTCAGACTGTCCTAGAATAACATGGTTGTCAGGACAGAAAACGATTAGATTCCCAACCTCCCTTCCCTGGCTGCGGTGTTAGCTTATAAGCACTTGGCATATGCTGAGAATGCTGAGGCTTTTTCAGGATTTGATACCAGATGAGCAGAGTGAGTTAGCATTTGCGTAACCGTGAAGCATTAACCTCATAAAGGGTGGGATGATTTAAGCTGGGTGGACTGAATACACAATAATGCGTTACGTAAAAAAGGAGGGAATTCCGCCCACTAGGGCCCGTTTCGATGCAAATTTGAGCTAATCAGATTTTCTGGTCGTTTCTGGAGCGCATTCAATTTTGTGACTGGCCGGGCCGATTCTCCTCGAAAATGCTGAGATGTACCTGTTTGAAGGGAACCCTCATGACCTCCTAGGCCTTCAGAGAAGGCCTAATGATTTGTGGGAACGAAGAAAAACATGTCTGTAATACTTAATCAATGGAATCATGTTACATTGTAAAACTCTGGGAACTCTGGGAAACGCCTTAAACGATCTAATCAGACTTTTTTCCTCATACAAGGGTGTAGAATTGGGTAGGAACAGTATGAACACATCTCTACCAATATCCAGTGACTACTGAATTGTCCTTAGCAATAATTTTAAACAAGAAAATTCAAATAAAAGTGCTGTTTTCTGTTGGTGTTTAGAACACAAATGGTTAACAGTTCTATTTCTTTACTGCGAGTCTTGCCTTCCTATCGTGGTATCGTTGTCTGATTGGCTGTGCTGTTTCTTGCAAAGGTGTGACTGGCTGAAAGTCTATCTGGCTTTAAGAAGCTCAGAGCTTAGTGCAGTAGTTGTGTGGATGTAGCCGAGACGTCTTTATTCTTACAATGTTGTGCTTTAAAATACATAACGCATCACATTTGGTGTTGATTCTGTAAGAGACTAGAGTTGCATGGTAAACCGATACTCAAAAAGTACCACGATACCCTGTCCTTCTATTTATGATATGGATTTAGTTAACAGTACTTTTCATGTTTAGATGGAAATACAAATTTCTAGATCATGAGTTTAAAAAAGTAACAATACCTGCTTCAATGATGTACTTCATCTTCTGAAATCTCATGCCTTTTCTCTTGCATGCAGCGCACTACCCAAGCCTTCCTTCCTTACATGTTTTTATTTTTAGTTATTTATTTATTGCCTTTTGTCTCTCTTAACCTCATCAAACAATGTATCATGGCCTCATATGATTTGGCTTCCCACTGTAATTTTGTAACGATCACAAGAACTGTGTTATTTATGGGCCACTAATTAAGATAATTAGGCTTTTCTATGTGAAGGAGGTAATAGCCCAGGCCGGGAGTTAATTGGGATTTATTTATGCGTGTGATTCATGCTGGATCTGGGGGATTTGTTTTAAATTCAGTCACTTCAGGAACGAAAAGACCACTGCAGTATGAATCTTCTGGAAGTCACAATGCTGCATTTGTATCCTCTTGAATATGTATTTTCATTGATCTTGGCTATCATATTGCACATATACATGACAAAACCTCCAAGTCGCTCTAGATAGGCTCATAATGGTCAATGAATGCTTCCCACTGGCATTATATATAACAAGCTTTCCAGTGCTCCAGTTAGAAAGTGGTACAGAAGGCAAAAATATGACAAGTAAGAGATATGTTCCCCCCTTTGCAGCTATAACAGCTTCCACTCTCCTTGGGAGGCTTTCCACAAGTTTTTCGAGTGTTTCTGTGGGAATTTGTGCCCATTCATTCTGTAGAGCATTTATGAGGTCAGGCACTGATGTTGTCTCCGTTCCAGTTCATCCCAAAGGTGTTGGATGGGGTTGAGGTCAGGGCTCTGTGCAGGCCAGTCAAGTTCTTCCACACCAAACTCATCCAACCATGTCTTTATGGACCTTGCTTTGTGTACTGGGGCACAGTCATGCTGGAATAGAAAAGGTTCTTCCCAAACTGTGTCCACAAAGTTGGAAGCGTGATGTTGTCCAAAATGTCTTGGTATGCTGAAGCATTAAGATTGCCCTTCACCAGCAGTAAGTGGCCTAGCCCCTATGGGATCATTGTGGTTGAAATGTTGGTGGTATTTGAACTCCAAAGCACCCACAGAGCTGGTGTGAGTGTCTGTATCCATAGTGTGTGTGTGTGTGTGTGCGTGTGTGTGTGTGAGTGTGTGAATGGATGTATTAAAGCTGGTCTTAGTGGGGTTTTACTGACTTTCTCTACAGTGGGATGGCCCGCTGCATCTGTCTCAGTCCCTGTCTGGATTAGCAGCTCTTATAGCACTGGCGCTAACGGCATGTAGGCACATTTTTGAGCCCCAGTTGTGGGATCCCTGCAGATAAACCCTCCACTGCTCTCCCATAATGCCACGCAATGTGTTGCATATCATTAGCTACTCTTGACTAGCTTTAAACTAGCATTTGAAGGGATCCTGCCTCTACTGTTGGAAGATTGTGAACAATGTTGGGTTAAAGTGGTACAAAATAATACATTACAGTAATTTGATTGCTTTTTCTTATAACAAATTCATGAAATGTATATTACAGTAGTTCCACTGACCCTGTATATTAGTTTATTACATGATTATGAATAGTGTTGGGGTAGTTACTCAAACAAAGTAATCTAATACAAATTACTAATTACATCTCTCAATCCTTAAAGAGATTACTTTACTCATTACTACTCATTGCTAGTAATCTCACTACTTATTACTTTGGATCTGTAATACCTGGAGGACTCGAAGAGTCCAGCCGAATGCTTGTTTTATTCTGTTTAGACATTTGTGCTGCTTTTCTACCTGTTTCGCCCACTTCATTTTCATTTGCTTTGTTGTGCATTTTCTACTTTCTTTGCTTTGGTGTTGCTTTGAGCTTTCTGTCCCGATGCTTTGACATCTTTCTGGCTCTTTCCTTGTATAATCTTCCCATTTTGTTTGAATTTACACCAGAGTTACACAGATTTTACACAATTCACATAAATTTCATTTAGCCGGGTTCAACAGCTCATGCAAGCACTGTACCTGCAGACTCATGTACATTATTAAACTTCAGCCAGCATTTGTTTTAGAAATGACAATTACAAAAAGATTCCATCATTTTTTCTTCCACATTGAGTGTTTCTATCAAGTTTCCTCTACTTGATCTGAGGAAAAATATTAAATAAAGTAAAGTAATAAAGTAATTTAATTTGTTTGAGGTGTTTCATGAAGCCAGAAGGTTCAGCGATTAAATAAAACATAGCTTTGTGTCACTTCTAAGACTTGTTTATTTGTTATAAACTAAACAAAGCTGAAAATCTTCCAAGCCTTGCAATTCCATAATTTTTGCCAGGGTTCGTAAGTGAAGGCCTCGGACAGCTGCACCGTTGCTTCAGTCTGACGTCTTGTGGCTTCATTCACACGGTTGACGTCTTGTACCTTCAATCTACCCCTTTCTTTTTCTCCTCGACGGCAGGTCGGAGACGAACCTGTGCCGTGGCTGTCAGGATCCGCATGCTGCAGCTGAATGAGTCATCCCCACCGCTCTGTATTCTGTACATGTGACAGCGGCCCCTCTGCAGAGTAAGGGTGCAGGAAAGCAGCGAAAGCTTCTTCGCTGCTAAGAATAGCACTTGGGGATGTTGAAATCATTTCGCATTCACTATCGCACCCAGCTGGTTGTGTAACAAAGAAAAAAATAGTGTCTTATCAAATGCAGCAGGCATACATATACATAGCTGTGGGACTTTACCTTTATTCCTGCATGCATCTGATTTTGAATGCAACAAAAAATGTAACAATAGACAAATGGATGCAATAATAAAATGTTTCATAAGATGCATATGAAGGCACTTTTTTGCAACTGTTTGTTGCATGTTGTTACTGTGTCCTTGCTCTGGCTCCTGCCCCTCCTGTCTCTACCCATGTTTTCTCCCCTATCCTCCCTTGTCATTATTGTTACCACCTGTATGTGGTTTGTTTCTCTTATATTCCCTCATTTTTCCAGCCATGCCTATCATATACATCCTCATGTTTCTCTGGACCTTTAGCTGGACTTGCATCATTTTCCCTGTGTTTTCCTTGCAGTTTTGGTTTTCCTTTTGTTATATGAAATGACTCAAGTCTCACATTGTGTCTCAATGCCAGTCAGCCACGAAATCACTGACAGGTGAAGGGAGTAACATTGATTATCTCGTTAGAGTGGCTCCTGTGGAAGGGGTGGATATATTAGGCTGTGAGTGAACAGTGGATATGTAGGAAGCAGGAAAAATGGGGCCATACTGTGATGGCTAAACAACTGGGTCAGAGCATCTCCAAAACGGCAGGTCTTGTGGGATGTTTCTGGGATGCAGTGGTCAGTACCTACCAAAAGTGGTCCAAGGAAAGACAACCAGTGAACAGGCCTCAGGGTCATGGGCAAAAACAGTTTGCATAGGTGCCAAATTAAAGGTTTGTATCTTCCTCTGCGCACAGAGAACCTGTTACAACTACACACACACAACCATAAATGTGTGAGGCGAGTTCCATGTGACGTAGCTCAAAAGGAACCTGCTGTGTGCACCTTTTGAAATAAATATGACTTGTTGATCGTCCTTCAGCCATAACGGCCCTGCAGCTGCAGCAGGTTAAAGAAGGCTGGGATAATAATCTCCATTTACAGTCATTCCTATCCCAAACTGCATCAGGAGCACTCAGGCTTATGAGGTTAATTCTCGAAAATCCAGCCCCAAATCAAGCTGGGAAATCCTGTATGTCAACAGCTTAGCACCCAGTCACGTTCGACCCGTAATCCCCCCAACCCCACCTCCCCAAACACACCGTCCCAGCAGCGCTTTATCTTGGCTTGGTTTAGATTATGATTATACTTTTTTTTTATCCCGCGGCCCAATAGGGAGGCTAGTTATAATTCCTCCTCTTTTTGTGTGTGTGTCTTTTACCCACAGATGGATTTGTTATCTTTCAAGGATATTTGAGCACTAAATATAGGCCCAAAACACATTTGAGGATTTGTGCATTTCATGATTGGAAGTGTGTTTCTCTTCGGTGTGATGTGTGATGTGCGATCAAAGGCAAATGGTGGCGATGACTAAGCTCAAAAAAGAATGAATTAATGTAAATATATTTAAAGCACAGCAAAAAAATCAATAAAAGAACTGAATGGAGTGTTGAACTGAATGACTCACCTATCTATGCTCTGTCCACGCAGGCGTCTTATTATAACTAGGCTGGAAGAGCTTTATAGTCCTATCAGAATACTGGAAAACATACAGGTACTTCTCGGCAGATGGGCCTCAGGGGGCTGTTTCCACCCAGTTCAACTGCTTGGTCCACCCACACACTAGTTAGAGGACAAGCTTGGTGTATAAACATTATACAGACTACATTTTTTTCAACATGAAAATAAAACAGGCAGCACGGTTGTACAGTAGTTTGCCTGGGTCCTGGTTTGGATTCCCAGTCAGGATGGCCAAAGTAAATTATAAACACATATGACATGCATAAAAAAACAGTATGAGAATGAAGTAAATTAATGTCAGTTAGTTATCCTAATTAGATCAAGTATCAGACAAATTTGAGCTAGAGTGCTGTTTCTTTTTGCTCCACGCAGCAGCACTTTTGACTCATCTGGCCTGACATCACTGGGAGACCCTCTCTCCCAATTGATTTTCAGGGTGACTCACCCCTCCTCTCTCTCTCCCCATACATTAGAGAGGCAACTCGACCACAAAATACCAATCTTTAAGTGATCAATTCTTGGTCCTTGCTCAACGGATCGAAAAGTTGCATACAAGGGCATTGGGGGGGATATATATATATATATATATATATATATATAATATGCATAAAAAACAGTATGAGTTGGCCCCCCCTATATGTGTGTGTATATATATATATATATATATATATATAGTGTGTGTGTGTGTTTGTGTGTGCGCAATGAAACATTAAAATATATAGGTGATGTCATTGGTTCTTCTCAGCATATTGCATTATTCACGTGATATATATAAGCATATTTTCAAGTGGGAACATGAATAATTATAAGTAATGACAATAAAACAAAGTGATAAATGTACTAACAGTGACTAAAACATATAAAATCCAATAAAGGCTGAGTAAGATCATATAAAACAGTTCCAGGCTCACTGGATGTGGTTAGCGATTAAGAGCTGAAAGTGACGCTAGCGAGCAGAGCTTCAGAGTGTCCTGTAATGAGTTCCAGCTCGCTGGTGCACTGTAACTTGAAGCACGTTTTTCCAGTTCGGTAAAATAACCAGTAACTCACCTCAGACTTCTTCTGATCTATTTGTCATCTTGTTTTGCTTCAGAACCTAAAATCAAGCCTAGCTTGTGAACAGGGCCATTTTCAGCCATTTCTACCACACCTACTTGCCCTTTGTCCACTAAAACCCATATAACACTCAGGATGACAGTCTATGCCCCGTGTTCTCATCTCTCTCTCTTTTTTTCTTCTTTGTCTCCTTTTCTCACCTTGTCCTTTCATACCTCCCTGAACAGTGCCTCACCAGTGGGGGCTAAAAATAGCCGCTCCGGTTTGAGCATCCCGCAGCTGGACTGTATTTAGTTAAAAGTAGGGCGGCTTGATATCTTGGAAAGATAAATGAAGGCATGCTCTGGCAGATGAGTTGCCTGTTCCATGCTGGGCCCGGAGCAGTCGGATGCTTTGTCACGATTGCTTTAGTCTAGATCCACCCACAGAGTGGCACAGACCCTCTAATGATAGGTTACATGCATTCGGATGGCACTTGAGGACCCGTAAAATTGTCACATCACCAAATCACTGCAACTACTCATTTGCATCTGAGTTGTCGTCGGCAACTGGTAAGTCAAAAGAATGATGTAATCCGGTGGGATGAACCATGACGTCACTTGCTATAAGAATGTTTAATGGCTTGCTGACATCCACAGGTAGGCTTAAAGCAACAATCATTTGCAAACATTACGATACAGAAACTAAATGCAATTAAAATATTAGTTAATATTTTATGAGTCAATATATCTGCCCATGTTGAGTGACGAAATCCATCCAATGCGTTGCCAGTTGATAAAAGTCTTGCTTAACTCCTTTTCACAGTAGCCATAAAATGCAATTTCCATCTATTTTGAAGGACCATCATATGAACTATGCAATATTCTTTCTTATTTCTTAAACAGAATCAGTGTTTTTTTTTAGTAGAATATGCATGGTTTAGATGTGGTGGCACAATAGGTAGCACCATCGCTTCACAGAAAGAGGGCCATGGGGCTGATTCCCGGCTTGGACGTCCAGGGTTCTTTTTGTATACAGTTTGCATGTTCCCTCTGTTTCTCTGTGGCTTTCCACCAGGAGCTCCATTTTCCTTCAACAGCCCAAAGACATGCATATGAACTGAATAAACCAGAGCCCGGATGTTTCTGAGCCTTTTGCTCTACGATCACTGGGATAGGTTCCAACCCCCCCTGTGACCCTGGTTAGGATAAGTGGCTCAGAAAATGGATGGATGGATGTGTATGATTTACAAGACCAGATGATAGCTGGATTTCTTCATATTTGAGTCAACATTTCTAAACCTGTTTTATTTTGGCAAAATGCTGTTTCAAATTGCGGCAGTTATATAATTTTTAACATCCTGACATCTGCAGTTGTGCTGTCTGTTACGTCTTTTTGAGGAGTGAACTGTTTTCATTGTTTTCCACTTATTCTTTCCATATTACCCCTGTTGTTATTCCAAAAGTCTCCTAGTTTATCGGATGACAAAGTTACAGGGGAATATATTATAGTTTTATTTCTTTGAAAGAAAAATATCTGAGTAAGTTTTCATTCCGCCACCAGAATGGCCTCTACTGGGCCTCCAGAAAAGAGCTACTTTCAGTTGCAGCAGGTGGAGAGTGAAGCCAGAGCTCCGCTGGTGGAAGATGAACTGTTATATGCCGTTTGGTTTGGTTCAGAGATGAGATATTGGCACTGCTTTCGAAGCACAAATGCCCCGCGGTGGAGGAGATGCTGTTTCTTTTCAGTTCCCGCGCCAACTCCTCACTGAAACATGAGCTGCTTCTAAACACTGTAGTGAGAAATGATACACTTACATCAGATATGAAGCTGAACAAACGGGCCAAGCCATTTAGAACTCAGCCCGGCTCATGAGAGCAGAAGTAAATGGTGAGGCTATGGAAAAATTGATATTGCATAAGCTCATCATGCCGAATGGTTAATGAATAAAGAACTGTGGCCGAGGCTCTGCAAGGAAGCAGGCTGATTATGTGAAACTAAATGTGAAATTCATTCAAAAAGATACAAACGAACAAAAAACATTACATAATGTGATCTTACTTTAACCTTAAGAGTCTGAGATTAGTTTTGTTTTGTCATGTTGTTGAAATGAGGTCAGTGAACAAATGCCAGAAATGCAACCCTTTTTTGCATTTTGCAGATAACTATGACTGTAATTGCGGCTACTGTCATTTCAACTGAATCTCACAAACAATTGATAAAAATTTATTCACAGATTGAAGAAGCCAAGCCTACATATAAAGATTTATATATATATATTGTGTGTGTGTCTGTGTGTGTGTGTGTGTGTGTGCGTGGGTGCGTGTGTCCAGCATATCCCACAGATGCTTAATCAGGCTGAGATCTGAGGAACTTGGAGGCCATTTCAACACCTTGAACACTTTTTCATATTCCTCAAACTGTTCTTGAACAGTGTAGGCAGTGTGGTAGAGCACATCATACTATAAAAAAAAAAACAAATTAAATAAAAAACAAAAAAAAAACCTTGGTCTCTTCATTCGTCTCTGTTTTTTGCTAACTGTGTATTAACCTCTGACTTTTTCTTTTTGACAGGGTTTGTTAATGTGTGCAACTTAGTTGGTAGTAGCTTGGTTAAAAAGCAGATGTTGATTTGAGTCTAGCTTTGCAGGTATGAAGAACAGATTGCTATTGAAGCACTGGTGTACTTCGCTCTGGATAAGAGTGTCTGCCAAATGCCGTAAATGGAAATGGAAATGGAAATGGAAATGAAAGAGGCCACTGCCAGTAGGGAACTCTGTCTCCATGATGGGTCTTGGCCTGCAGTGTTCAGGTAGGTGGTCCATGGCAAAGTTACATCCATGTGAATGCGGGCCCCAAGGTTTCCAAGCACAACATTGCCTCTAAGGCCTTGCCTTTTTCCCACTGTGCATTCTGGTTCCCCAGGTAAACAACTCACATGCACCTGGCTGTAATCATGACATCGGGGGACAGGGGTCAGCATGGGCACTCTGACCGGTCTGCAGCTGTGATGTCTTGACCTTGCTCTGTCAGAAGTTTGTACTACAGTTGCTTTTCTATTAGAACGGACCAGACATACAAGCCTTTATTCCCCACATGCATCAATGAGGCTTGAGTGCCCAGGACCCTGTCGTTGGTTTACCAGTCGTCCTTCTTGGACCACTTTTGGTAGGTACTGGAACATCGCAAAAGTCTCTCAGATCTTTATGCTTGCCCAGTTTTCCTGGTTCCAAAACATCATTTCAAGAACTGACTGTTCACTCGCTGCCTAATATATTCACCCCACTGACAGGTGTCACTGTAAATTTATCAATGTTAATTTAATGTTGTGACTGATTAGATTATGCATAAATTAGTGGCAACTGTAAGCTTTATTATGTATTACACTCATGTTCAGCTGTTGACGGGGTGAATGCATGACTGTCTGTTATACAAGTTAAAGTTGCAGAGTTTTACTGGCGCAAACTTTGACATTCACTTTATGTCCTTCAACCAAGGACACTTATCTGTAGAAATGAAGCATTTTGTAGCTTCTCTCCTGCTCCTACCAATCTATAAACACCATTCCTGCCAGGATAGAGCGAGCAGAGTTGGCTGCGAGAGACGTGCATTGAGAGATGGAGAAGGAAAGAAGGTGAAGGAGAGATCAGATCAGAGATCAGATTGCATAACATGATCAGATATGAGGATGCCTGCCAGCAGAAAAAAAATGTTCCTCAGACAACCAGCAAGAGCACTGAATATGCGATCCCATGATATAACATTTGTATGCATGTTACAATATGCGGATGTGTGAAATAGACAGGGTTAGAACAGGGCAGGGTGGGCATTTATTATTTTTTTAACAGCCTTGCCAGTCCATTTTGTATGAAATTCAACTGCTTTTCATCTTCCTTTTTAATTCTATATAGGATTCTCAGTGGCATTGACTGATTACCTTGCCTATTTTGCCTTGTATATATGTGTGTGTGTGTGTGTGTGTGTGTGTGTGTGTGTGTGTGTGCGTGGTAGTGTGTGTGTAGTAGTGTGTGTGTAGTTTGATAATGTCTATGTAGAGCTTGATGTACCTTCAGTTTATGTAATATTTCAGAGTATAAAACTTATAATAGTGGAAAATGTCACTTTTTAATACCGCCAGTGTCAATATTTCAGGACAACAGAATAGCAACAGCATTACTGCACTAATCTAATTAACCTCAATAATCTCATTAAAGCCAATAGGAAACTTAGGTTAAGTATTTTTAAATTGTCCTATAAAGTTATTATTTTGGAAATATGATGTTTTGTTCTCACAGCACCAATATATCCGCTAATTAAAGGGACATTCCTGTCAAAATTAAAAATGGAACTGTGGTTCCATCTGTTAGAAACAAGCTTCCTTATCTACTCCTGTAGGCCCAAGAGTGAGATTTTCCACTTTAAGAACAAAAAAAACTATCTGATGATGTATCTTGAAGGTGGGAGGAACTTCAAGCGCTTTACTTGGTTGTTTGACTGAGGGGTGTTAAAACTCTTGCCTGCAAATGTCTGCAGGAATGTGTCTGTGTGTGTGTCTGTGTGTAGAACTGCAAGTACTTTCTGTGCAAACTCAGCACAAAAAACCTCAGGATAAAAATACCGCTCTAGTACACGTAATAGTGAAAAATCCAACCGACGTTCATTAAAGATGCTGTTTTTGAGCCTTAACAAATGAGAACATCTCAAGATGTGCATGACCTAACCATCTTTGTCTCAGACCACGCTGCAGCTAAAGGCCCCCATTCATTCACGTCCTAACTTTTCAATGGATCAAAGTAGATGCTCTATATGAAGCGCGTCATAAACGTTGCTGCAGAGGATGAGGGAGAAAACCTTATTGAGCTATGAGGTAATTAAAGAAACTCAAATTACTCATCAGTTTTTCAATAAAGTCCATTATGCAACTGCGAAGGTGCTTCACAACAACTAGGTCATTGTTTCTGAATTGGTCTTTTATTAAATTACCTTCATTCAAGGTAATGAACGGCTTTAGGCTGCACTGTCTGCGTAACTGCCATCATTTTTTTTTTCTCTCATTATTATTTCATAACAGCAGAAGGTATTACCACATCCACCCATGGCTTGGAGGAAAAATGGCCCAGAAGTGAGCAGATGATCTTTGCAGAGGCTGACCAGGAGGTGTCGGACGTCCCAGCCAGCGTTTTCCCACCTAATCCCCATTTAAATGGAGTCAGAAACAAGGCTTTGTGGGAATACATGGATAGTCTCCCTCTCTATACCCCCCCACCCCTACCCACCATTCCCATCAACCCCATGTTTCTATTTTCGGCTCCTGGTGTGAAAGCCTAAGCTCCAGGAGAGTGGCTGTAGCCTGGCTCTGGGAGAGCGGAGAGGGAAAGCAGGGAAAGGTATTGGTGCAAAAAGGTGACGTCAAACTACGTCAGACCGGAGCGGAGCCGACTGATTATTCCGTGGAAAAAAGAGAAGGCAGGCATGGCAGATTGATCGCTGCAGAGTCGCGCCCTGAGATTTCACACTAATTGACAGTCACAGTCCAGTGTTTCTTGGGCTCCTCACATGCTTCTAGTTTTGCAGCCACTGATTTACACGTCCACGTTACAGGAAGAGTTTGGCGAAACATCTGATTTGCTTCATGTCCTACATTCAAAGGGTCCATTTCATGGAAATCATGGGTTCCCTTCACTTTGTTGAATTTGAGATGCATTGTTTAAGTTTCAAAAGATACCAGTCCATACCATCTATATATGCAAATGCAGCTGCCAAAACAGCTTGTTTTGGATTAGCTAGTTTTGTGATGTCACAAAAACCATCACATTTACATGTACCCACCATTAAGCCCTTCTCAGTGAAGTTATAGTGAGAATTTCAGTCTGGACTGCTTTTTTGAATTTGAGATACATAGATGCAGTTTAAGTTGCAAAATATACCATATGTGCAAATGTAGCTGCCAAAATAGCTTGGTTTGAATGTCACAAAAACCATCACATTTACATATTCAGCCTATTCAGCCAACAGTGGTTAAGCCCCAAAAATAACTTCTCTTTGAAGTTACAGGGAGCATTCCAGTCTGGTCTGCTTTTTGAATGAGGCAGCCAGTCAGAACAGAGGTCATTTACATATATGTCAGACTTAAAGGCATAGTAACAAATACTAAATCAATAAAGAAATTATGGAAATGGTTATGCAAAAAGATTTAAATGAATCACAGAGAAAATTATGCATTCAAAGATCTGCAAGTAATAATATTCAGAGGACAACATAAAATCCCAAAATATTTGTATAATGTCAACAAATCATGAAGCAAAAAATACAAGAGACTTGTTACATTTTGACACAGGCACATGTTTGTGTCATGTAGTGTGTTTTGTCACGTCATGTACGGATTTTACTGCGTTTGAAACTTCAAAAATCAGTTCTTCTCTGCTTCAGCGTCAGAAAAGTCCCGCCTTGAAATGATGCTTGATAGTGACTCTCACACCTTACTGGACTGTTGTTTGACAATTTTTTGAACATTCTGATTGGTTGCAGTCATTTTAAAAAAACATTTACTGGACATGGGGTTTAAAAAAACTTTCTGTTGGCTGAGGGCAAGGTTGTGCAGTAGAGGGTTAATATCCACTGTCATGTTGACAGGATCTTTATGAAATAGGTAAATTAACATTTTCAAATGGGCTGTATGCCAAACAACATGCGCTCAACAAGTCTTCTAACAGTAGACACTGCTGAGAGACATATGGTAATGGACTTCACCTGGAGTAGAAAGTATAACGAGAGGTCAGTGCTTTCAAAGAGTAAGCAACTCACTCCCTCATCAAGCTGTTGGCCTACATGAGTGGGTCTCATGTAAAACCCAATAACTGTCTTCAGGACTGAGTTGCATTAGTTACTTATCCAGCTCAATGGACAGTTTAATCAGTGACTCTATAATGACAGGATTGGATTGAGGCTTTTAAGTGGCCTCTGATTACCCCTGTGATGCTAGCCATCCGTGAGGACATCTATAATTTATATGCTCTTAGTCAAGCTTTTGTAGGGAATTCTTCCTGGCATGAGATTGACCCCTTTGCACAGCAGGTTGTGGTGGTAGGAAGTGGGGGGTGCCTTCAAAGTTTAAGATTAATATCTTGGAGACCTTATTGGACCTGTAGAAAGTTAGGATTAGCTCTATTCATGTCATTATGATTTCCTCATGAAGGTCTGAGGAGCACGTGTCTCCACCATCATTGCTCCGTATGCATGCTAACTGGCTGGTGATCATGACACCAGGCAAATTATGTTGGAAGTGCTCAAGGCAATGCAATCACCAAGGTTCAAGGTTCATCAGCAGCTGTGAACACGTACAAAGTGTGATGAGATGTTTCTCCACGGACCACGGTGCAACATATAGTAACATTCAATATTCAACAGAGTGCAAGTTACGGCAGAACTAATACAAACAACACAATAAATAGACACCATAACAATGTACAGTAATGTAAGTAACAGTAAAGTGTGAACGGGTAAACCTAGTGTTGCACCATAAGTATGGTTATTGCACAGGAGGCAATTATCAGCATTGAACAAAGTGCAAGGAATGACACAAACAATGCAATAAATATACAATAAAAAGACAATTGTCACCCATGCATGAGCAATGATGTAAAAGTCAAGACAAAAAAAACTAATCACTTTTTGTGACTGTAAGATCATAATTAGCAATGTTCAGTTCCGCCTACATAGCAAGGACTTCCCCATTCACACAGTGGCACCAACAGTGGGAAGGTAAAGCCTGGTCACATGAAGGTCACAGCAGCTAATGCAATAACACTGGATAGCTCAACACGCTTGGAGGAGAAAAATAACCACCAATACTTTTAAATCACCTAACAGATGCCCACACTGGCGAGCATCATAGTGAGTGATGGAGGAGAATTTGCACATATTCTATTTATTCTCCACTGTAAATATTCAGTTATGTTTAGTCTTTATGTTTAGTTTGTATACATTGTTTGCATTTGTGTATTTGTCAAATTATTCTGTAATTCCACTCTTTCTTCTATTTTCCATTTTCTTCTATTTTCCTATATGTGACTTGAATCTTGAGTCTTGAGAGGGCTCCTACCCGCCCGAAGAGAAGCCAGTTGTGCTCACTTGGAATCCCAGCCCTAGATGGCTGAGTAGTCACTGGGGATTGAACTTGTGATCTCCTGATGACAGGGTCAATACTTAGGAGCCTCAGAAAGGCCAAATTAGCAAATTACCAGTATTGACCTCACAGGTCCAAAGCAAAAATGTGTCCATTTCTGCCAAATAATGAGCTCATCTGTGTTAACCATGTGATTTCTCAGTTGAGTGCATGTGGTTAATTGGCCTAAACTGATACTTGCTATGGTAGCAACTGTTGGACCAGCTTTAGAGAACACGGGCAAGAATCTCATTCAACCAAATAAGTTCAAATTAGTGTAAAACGACCATTCTGTCATACATGAACACCACAAAATTCTTCCCCTGCATTTAACCCATTCACCAAGTGAAGCAACGGGCAGCCAGGAACACAGCACCCGGGAAGCAGTGTGTGGGGACGGTACCTTGCTCAAGGGAACCTCAGAGGATTCAGGGATTCGACCCCACGACTTTTTGATCACAGGGCAAACGCCCTGACCACTAGACCACCAGCTGCCACGTAAGTTTAGGTTTACAGTTTTAAAACACTATGTTAATTGACTGGAAAGTGTTGTAGCTAATTGCAACTTGCCAGATTGGAAACAATGAATTCATGATCACACAACATAAAAACACCCAGTCTGTCACAAGTTTGTCCTTTAATGCATAAATATCATTTGAAAATAGGAATGCATTGACAAAAATTCTGCTAGGCAGAATGGGATTTTGGCCAGTAAAACTTGTCCAATCTTGCACCAGTAGCTTCAAAAGACAGTATTTGTGGGTGGAGCATGGACAGGCCAATCCGTTATTTCAAATCCTTGGTTTCTGATAAATTTTTGATACATTTCATAACGGTTCCATTTCTGTATTACCAGCACCATCTTCTTTCTCTGCGCCTCACTACAAAAAACCTGGGCATGATTCCAAACTCAGACTCTCTATAGATGAGATGAAAAGAGAGAGACAAGGAGCAAAACATCCTATATCGATCTTTGGTGTCTTTCCACAGGAATGCCTGAAGCGAGGCCATATGGATTTGCTTCTTTGAACTCAGAAAGACAACTTGTCTGAGTTGTTTGGAGCACATATTCCTACTTAAGAAACTAATTAAAGGGTGTGTATTTCCAATGCATGGCTATTTAAAGCAGCCCAAGATGATCATTAACTGACTTTGCTCATATTCATAGCCAGTTCCACGTGTATGTTCACACTAGTAGGGCAAAGGTCAGCCAGAGTGTTGGTTGAAAAAAAAAGCCAGTCTCAAGGACCTTCCCAAGGATGGTGCATGGCACACCTGCTATTTGAACCTGAATCTCAATGGTAGGGCTCTTTTCTGTTAGGATATTTTTCGCAGTGGTGACACAAGTACAAAAAGACATTATTGCTCTTAATGTTAATGTTCTATTAGCAATGGGACCATAAAGTGTGTATGGAGGGGGATGCCAACTACGAAACAAGGCCATCATCCTCAGCAGGACAGAAGGAGTGACTGAAAAGTGAAACATAGAAATAGCCTAACAGAGAAATCTTTCACTGTTTTTAATCATTTTAATTACTTGATTTGCCTTAAAGGGCCACTATCCTATATTGTTCTTTTCTTTTCTGTATCTTATCTTAATCTTTATTTTGTATTTTCTCTTATTTTATTTATTTTTACAAACATTTTCCAACCTTTTTTTATTCCTTTGAATTAAGCAGGCTCTTTTTGGTTTGTGTGCCTTTAAGACATATTTAATAAAATGAGCTCTGTTCTGACTGGCTGACATCTCCGCTTTGATGGGCAGGCCTAAACTGCTATTGGATGAATTGATCGATATATGTAACATATGTAAGTGGCTACATCAAACTCATTTATTTCAAAGAAAATAGGACAACACAGGTTTCCATTATATGGGCTCTTTAAGAGTGACCAAAGCTATTGTGCACTACATCAAAGCAATCAAATCCCATCAAGCCGTGTGATAAAAACTGGATGATCAAACTATTACTCAGCTTTTGCTAAATCTGGATGGGAAACTGGGAAGCATTTTCAAACCAATCCCATGTCAGACGGGGCTAAATATAGCAAAATAAATTGGAGGATGCAATAATATGACCCCCTGGTCAACATGTCTTATGTAGACAAGCCTGTTTATTGCCAAGGTGTCTTAGATCTGGACAGCCAAGAAGACAACAGGCCTTATTTTTACTACCTTTTCAAAAATGTATGGCTGATGCTGAGCAGTACACTGACATTTTCAGATGATTTCACTGCTTGAAATCTGAGTGGAGTAACATGTAATGCTCATTATGGTGGCTGTGTTAGGAGTAGTATGGTTGGAAGTGTCATTTTGGGTAAAACTTTTAATTGGCAGGGGGAAATGAGGAAAAAGGTTTTGGGGTTTTTTTGCTGCAAAGCTAAGATGTGACTGTAGCACATGCAGGATGACAATATAGTGTTTGCCTTGCCTTGCTACCAGGCCAAGTTCCCAACTGCCTAGGGTAAGAACCCCCCTGATAATGTAAGCATAGTACAACACTGAAAACAGTCTATTTTAAAATTAAATTAAAGCACCATGTCAAGTAACGTTTATGTCTTGTCATATCATGTCATTTCATATATCTTGTCATATCATATGACGTATTATATATCATATGTCATGTATCGTGTTTTACATCACATCACATGTCATGTCATGTCTTACATATCATATCATATATTATAATATCATATCATATATCATATCTCATGTGTTATATTTCATTTATTGTATTGTATCATATCGAGTATCATATATCATGTCATATGTCATGTATTACATTATATATTGTGTCATGTCATGTATTACATATCATATTATATATTATATATCATATATCATCGTATCATATAATTGACATGATACGATGATATGTGACATGACATGTATTACATATCATTTATTGCATCGTATCATATATCATATACTGTCTCATATCATACATGTATTACGTGTCATATATCATGTCATGTCATACACTATATATCATATTTAGTTTAATAAGTTATGACGAAAGACAAATGACAATATGACAATAAAACAGACACTGGCTATTTTAAATTTCAGGTTTGTTCTTTAATTATATATTTTTTTGTGTTTGTTATTATTATTAATATTACTGCAACAATTACAAAGCAATAGTATTCAGTATTTACATGGTAAGTTCAAATGATTTTTAGTGCAATGTTTTGCCCTTAATTTGACCTCCTGCCTTATCTGTGACTCTGTTTACATTTTCCTGTGACATGTGCTGTTGTTTTTCTTTTGGTCTTGCTGCACCTTAGCCCTGCCTGCTCCTCAGTGTGTGCACCTGTGTGTTATCTATAACCCCTCCTGGCCCCCAGATGTTCCCTGTTCGTCTGCAGAATAAGTGTCTCTGCGTTGGTTGGTTCTTGGTGTTGCTTACCTTGTGCACCTTGTTAGTGTTGTCCCTGAGTCTTGGTAACTTACAGTGTCTGGTTCAGTTCTTTGTTTTATTGCTTCCACCTTTATAGTTAGACATGTCAGTTTAGGTGTGGATGTAACTCTGTTTGGCTGTAAAACTCACGCTCACTCCAGCCAGATAATTAAAATGTTAACTAATTCTAGCTAATTCTAGCTACCACTCATTTCTTTATATTTTTCAGTCACCTTTATTGGTGCAAAAATCCTAAATGTGACAGGCTGCAAAGTGTCTAAAGATGCAAGATGCCTAGATAAAGGTGTTCAGCACCACCAGTATACTGATCACCGCCTGATCATCTGGAATCATCTGCACCTGTTTCTTCACTGGTTCAGGTCTTAATTTAGATGGTCACTGTGTGGATTAATAAACAAAAAAATTCCTCTGAAACTGGTCGGGTTCAGAGACTGGACTGAAAATGAAAGTCTTTGAAAGTCCTTCAGGAAGCCTGGAGAACTGTTCCTCAAGACTACATTCAAAATACAAGAAAGTCTGGCTCTTTGGAAGCAAAATATGAAGAAAGTATGTATATCGACCAATAGGCTAAAGGGGCTTTGGCCCCAAAGGTCACATTTCAAATTTCCATTTAAAAAAGGTTTCCTCTCAAAACCAAATGTATAGCCCCAAATCCCAATAATCATATATAACACTTTTTATTGTGCAATATTTACAGTCAAGTTCAAAAGTTGACAGATCCCTTGTTACAGTAAGTTGTTTATTTGCTTAGTTTTACATATTAGGAAAAAAGTGCAAGTTATGGCACATTTAATATGTCAGGTTTTAATTTTCCATTGTTCTTATTTCAGAAAATCCGGGTAATAAACAGAAAACTTGCAGAAAAATTTTATTGTGTTCTCTGTTAAGAAAAGGAAAAGCAAAAAGGAATAGCACGTCTCCTTTTTATTTTTCCTTTTACGAAGATCAACAGAGTGTCATTTGACTGAAAACCTGTGCACTCGGCTGTAGATACGTAGATTATTTTCCAAAGACGTACATTAAGATCAGGTTGCTCCAGGAATGCAGAGATCCAGATGAAATTACAGAATCCGTTAGACCATGGTCATTCAGTAAATGGGTCAAGATTACATTTGGCTCCGTCACTTGATCAGGGCATAAAATTGTCAGGGGTGGGGGGGGGGGGCTTTTTCACCACCAGTTACCTTTGGAGCTTAAAGTGGTTCTCGAAAAGTGTTGCTCCCAAGGGCCCAGGTCAGCGTCTTTTTTGTGTGTAAGGATGTTGGTTGAATTCAGGTGATTTTCTGGCCTGGAGCTGAAGGTTAATAAGAGTACGCTGTAGTGTAGCAGCAGGCAGCTGGTCGGCGGCCAAGCTTCAGGACTAATGTCCACTCTAACGGCTTTCATCTCACTCCTGTATGCTTTCCATCATCCCCAGTTCTTTGAAAGCAGGCTGGAATTCATCCACAGGAAATCACACCATTGTCAGCGTGGCTTTTATTAAGTCTTTTTCCACGCCATCCTCTATAAATCAGTGTCCTCAGTCTGCAGTGGTACTGAACAAATGACATTCCACTGCAGTGGTCATACTGATGTGCTGTCAGCATAATACTGGTATCTTCCACCCAAGAGATATGGACAGGGAGAATGACCTCTTCTAGAACTACCTTGAATATGACCTCGTATTCATGTTGCTCCAATGCCATGGGACTGCACTGAAGGGGCATATGGTACAGGATGATTTTTTTTTCCAATAATAATTGGAGAACTCTGTGTTATCCCTTGCATATTTCCCAATTTGAGGTTGTAATATTACAAGGAAATAAGGAACTCACAGCAAGGTAATCCCTCCTTTAAATTCTCAGTAGTTAAATTTTTTGTAACTTTATTCACAGATCAATGATAGCATATGATAGTATTTATTTTCATATAAATCACCTTGTTGGTGCAAAAATCCAATTTTTTCAAACTGTCTAATTTTTGGCATATTGAGTAGATTAAATGAAAGAAATGGAAACAAATGTTTTACTGCAACAGGCTGCAAAGTGTCTAAAGATACAAGTTGCTTGGATAAAGGTGTTCCAACTACTCAGCATTCAGCACCACCAGTATACTGATCACCGCCTGATCATCTGGAATCATCTGCACCTGTTTCTTCACTGGTTCAGGTCTTAAGTTAGATGGTCTTTGTTCTGCCTGAATGAATCATATGTAGGTCACTGTGTGTCTGAATGTCTCTGAAAGTCTCATTTGATATACATCTCATTTGCTTTGACAAGCATGGTTGTTGTATTGTATTAATTGTTTTGCATATATTTCCTAAATTTTTTAAAAGAACCAGCTGTTCAGTACGGAGTATGTTGTGGAGTATGTTGTGACATTTCTACTCCCAGAAGAGTTGAATTATAGAAGCTAGAAAGTTATTATTTTAAGAAGAAATGTGTAGGTAGCATGCATAAATCTTACCAATCTAGCTCAAATGTATATAAAAAAGTTCAGCATAAACCATAAACCTGTCTTCAGGACAATGACTGGTATCCTGACCCGGGACCCGGCCTCTCTAATGCACCATCCTACTTATCCCAGTAACCTCATATATCAGCATTCGCTTAGAATACAAACATGCACGCTGGGTGACCTGCCAAGCCCCACATCCCCCAGCAAGCCTCTCTCTCTCTCCTTCTCTCTCTCTCTCTCTCTCTCTCCAGAGTTGGACTCGCCGGGAATGCGCCCTGTTCCCTCTCTTGTGATTTCACGTCAGATGGTTGCGTAACATGGCTGCATTGCCTGTGCTTTTGCTCTGTGTTGTGCATTTTTAAGCATTAATAACACTCTGTATGACTTGGCCAGTAGAACAGTGGTCTCGGAGGAGAGTGCAGGGGTGTTTTTGGATAGAAGTGGCCCATACTAGAGCATTATAAGTCTGTTCTGTAAGTAAACAGTCCTGGAGTTTCAAATGGTTTGTGCAACTGGCATTAAAACCACTGTGAGTTGATGCATGCTGACCGGAGCTGTTTTTTCCCACTTCAGGCTTTAATGCAGGGGAGCTAAAAGCGGCTACGATGCCTTGAATCAACAGTGATATAATGTAGTCACACGTCTCGGGTCATTGGGCACAGCATCTAAAAGCTGGCTGTTTTCCCCAGGAGACAAAGATTAACCCAGCGCATCGACAAGACGCTCCGCTGAGCACTTATGCACTTAACGTAAACCCAAAGCCCTCCTTTCTGTGCCCCCTTTCAATAACAAATGGCCTTGGTTCTGGTTGGGCTATCGCTAGCTGATGGTTCTGCGAGCCTAAAGCCATTCTCGAGTAGAAGTACTGTTACGTCAATGGAATAATGACTTTAGCTGGTGGCTAAAGGTGGCCTCTCTTAAAACTAAAGGCTCCCAAATGGTTCTTGGCTTGTATGCACGGTTCAAGGGAAAACTTGGTTCAGAAAATCCATATGTCCAACTTCGTTAAAGGTTCCTTACACTTATTACTCTCATTTTCAATTTTAGTTCTTAAAAAAAATGTTTTTTTGAGCTAACTGGCTTACCTTGAACATCAGTGCAACATAAAAAATTGTGTTGGGTTCACTTGTGAAACCCTTCAGAAGCTGTGCGCTAAAATGCAAATTCTCTAATGGTTTCTCATACTTATTCTTCTCATTTTCAAATATAGTTCTTGAAAAACAATCCATTGGAAGGTTCTTTGTGGAACTGAAAGTGGTTTGTTGATGGCATCGCTCCAAAGAACTCTACATTTATTTGAAAGGCAAAAAAGACTTAGGAATTCAAAATACATGCCTAAAGCTGAATTTGAGTAAAAAGTAGGTACCTTTACTCACAAATGTACTTTACAAGTAAGAGCATTAAGCAGGACAATACAGATCTATCAGAATTTAACTTAAGAGCATGGAAACCTTGTTTTAAAATAGATAGTTATAGTCTTAAAATCTGACTGTCGTGTTTGAAGCTGTTAAATTCTTGACATACTGGAGCTTCCAAGTGGTGCAACTGTCTAAGAACTGGCCCTAGTTCAATCCCCTGTGAAGCCATGGCCATCTGGGTCCAGGAGTCCAGGAGATCACCACTAACCTTCCTTTCTCTGAATGGGTAGGTTGTCCCTACAATAGTGTTTGCCTTCACCCTTTTAGAATTGGTGACATTGTGTGATTGGGTGCTCCTTGCTGGTGGGTGGAATTAGACTCAACTTAACTGGGAAGAAAATTGGGGAAAATCCAGTTTTGTATTAAACCCCCAACTCAATAAAAAACCACTGTGTTGGGAATGGAATAATATCTGACTGCTATCTTTTGCTCGCATGGACTACCAAGTGAACTGATGGATGCCGGCTCCGAGGGGCTTATTTTCTTAGCTAAAACCAGGCTGATCAGCTAACATACTTGTTATCAACATAAACATTACACATAAAAACTTGTGTAGGTTCACTGGTGGGTTTGGATAGGACAGTCATATGCAACTGACATGTACATCCTTTACAGGGAACATACTGCACATTTTAATGTGCAGTTACTGTTATTTTTGCTTGATTGATGGTATTACAATGAATAAATACATTCATTAATTAATAAAACATGGCCTATGCAAAAGTGTGGATGTGTTAACCAAATTTCAATCTACATGTCATTTGAAGAGCAATATTCAAACATATGACCGTAGAAAAAGCTGTATTTGTGCTATAGATAACTACGTAAAACCCCTGGATTTGACCCCTGGTACAGAAATCTGAGTTGGGAAGTTTCTCTACATTTCACACCAGTGAACCATTTCACACCAAACCCACTCTGAGTGACTTTATTTTTGTCTCCACCACTGAAATATGAAAAAATTCAGAAAAAATGGAATTTCCCCTTTGAAAAAGTAGTGGCACAAGTTCTATTTTTATGTTATTTTAACAGTTGTGAATGACTTTACTTGAATGGGATTGCAAATCCTTAAAAGCCTGGGGATCAAATTTACCTTCTGTTTCTTTTGTTCGTTCGTTTGAGAGCATGAGGCCTGAAATGCCACGAGATTAAAAGCAGTTAAAAATATGAGCACGCTGAAAAATGCGATCATGTGCAGCGCTTCTAAATAAAGAATGGGATTACCTTCTTTTCTTGCCATTTTTGTCATCCAGATGGTCAACCAGAGCCGGATTACAGGAAAACAATTCTATTATTTTGTCTCCAGCTCAATTTGCTATGTTTAGCTCTGGCTGACTCTGGATTGGTTATGTTTGTGGAAAAAAACAGACAATTTTCCAGCCATGCTTCCAAACTTAGCAAAAGCTGAGGAACCCAATAGTTCCATTTAGTCCACTGTTTCTCATTAGATATTTGCAGGATGGGATTATTCTTAATCTTATGATGTGTTGTAGTTGTAATTAATGAGTGATTGAATTGCGCCATGATAGAATGGCACCTTTTCTTGCTCAATCGATGGAAAATGAGTGCCTAGTGTCACACACACACATACATCATTGCCATTCTTCTGCAAATACTATTACGAGAATATTATGGGGTTCCGTTCACATGCGTTGGACAATTTCTTCCAATGCATCAGGGTTATATGACACCGTAAGTGATGTAGACAAAAATTCCACACCATGTGAGTGGAATGTGTCATTGGTCCTGTGCCTTCATCCCTGCAGCTGTGGAGTTTTATGGTAGACATTTTGTTCCTCGAGAGAAGGCCATGAGCTTTTGATGAATGCTCCTCTCCCATGATCTCTGTTTCTACAGCTGCTTCAAAAAAAATTTATTCTGATTGATGTTTTAAAACTTTCCTTAACCTCTGGTCCCTGGAAACCATGTAATAGTTGTTTTTCTCAATAAAGCTGCCAGTCAGCCTAAGGTCCATGCCCAGTGTCTAACTACTAGAGAGTTTTAAGGCCTTGAAGCACTACAGCATCAATGGAATGAAGGACCTCCGTCCAACACCATATA